>JABUQX010034037.1:10000-50249 GCA_015478945.1 Trachelipus rathkii | reverse complement strand
CATATATACATATATATATATATATATATATACATATATATATATATATATATATATATATATATATTATTATTATTATATATATATATATATATATATATTATATATATATATTATTATTAAGATATATATATATATATATATATATATATATATATATATATATATACATATATATAATGGCTTGGGAATTCACTCTCAAGACTTGAAATATGAAGAATTGTCGATTCGAAATGTCTGACCCCGCAACAATGCAAGTGCTTTACCATGCCATTATTATTATTATTGTTATTATTGGTTACACATTACTACAAACACAATACACACACACACACACACACACACACACACACACACACACACACACACACACACACACACACACACAATAATAATAATAAAAATAATAATAATAATAATAATAATAATAATAATAATAATAATAATAATAATAATAATAATAATAATAATAATAATAATAATAATAATAATAATAATAATAATACATAATAATAATAATAATAATAATAATAATAATAATAATTTGAAGTATGTCTGAAAAATTTAGAGGGTCTATATAAATGCTTCTAAGCTGGTTCTAGGATTTGTTTCAAACAAAAGTATTTCTTCCAGGCAGCGCCCGGCCCGTTTGCCAATTCCGATTTCGAGGATTTAACAACGGACGCCTGACTGTGACGTTTACATGACGTAGAAGTGCGCAAACGGGCTCTGAGATGCATGTGCGCCTGTGTGCCCGTCCGGGCTGCAGTCGGGCTTCTGGAAACGCAGCTAATATTTATTAATATTTTTAGTGAAAATATTAAAGCCGTTTTCGTTTTTGCATTTGTGCTAAAAAATGCTCAAGTTTGTGTTCGTTTTCGTCAATGTTAGCGTAAAATCGTTAAAAAAAATGCCCACCAAACGTAAAGAATTTCCTAATTCTGTGTAATATCAGCACCGCTTTTGTAAAAAAATAGCAACCTTAATCTAGAAACAAATCGGTGTAGAGCATCTTTTTACGATTTTGCGCTAAGTCTGACAAAAACGAACGCAAACTCAAGCATTTTTTTAGCACAAATGCAAAAACGAAAACGGCTTAACTCAAAATAAACTCAAATGCCTTAAAAAAAAAAAACTTCAAATAATTTTTTAAAACCATTTTTGTAAATGAAATGGTTATAATTTTAATATAGCCTACTATGTACGTGAACACAAGTCAGTGATACTAAACAATTACCTTAAAATTGATGAAAATTTAGTGAGTTCAGATAAGGAGTTGGTCAACATTTTCAATGCTTATTTTGCTTCAGTGTTTACTGAGTGAAAGATTAGATAATAGTTTGGAGACTAATAGTTCTTGTATGGATGTAACAAATAGACTAACAGAATTTGAATTTGACATAAAAGAGATTAAACATTTACTAGACCATATTGATCCAAGTAAAGCTGCAGGCCCTGATGGTATATATGGTAGAATTCTGAAGGAGGATAGTACCAGCATTGCAAAGGCACTGTATTTGATTTTTAAGCGATCTATAAAATTTGGTGAGGTATCAGATGACTGGAAAACAGCATTTGTTGTGCCTATTTATAAGAAAGGTAGTAAGGAAGATTTGGGAAATTATAGGCCAGTTAGCTTAACATCTCTGGTTGTAAAGGTTCTAGAGAAATATTAGAAGATAACAAGGTATTGTATGACTCCCAGCACAGTTTCAGAAAGGGTAGGTCATGTCAGACAAACCTTTTAGAATTTATGGAATTAATTACGGACTGCATTGACTGAGGAGATCCAGTTGATATTATATATTTAGACTTTAGCAAAGCTTTTGATAAGGTTCCCCACATAAGGCTGATGAAGAAATTATTGTACTGGTGGTATAGGTGAGTGGTATTGTATATCAGACAGAGATCTCATTATGAGACCAGGTTTTGTTCGTGCTTTAAGTTCAGAAAAGTTGTTAGATTTTTAAGAAAATTAGCTTGGATTAGTATGGCATAATTCCAGAAGCTTGCCACTAAAGAATTTCCTTAAAAAAGTTAACTTAGCTTTTCTGAACTTCGAAATTTTTTTGAACTTAGAAAATTTTCGCTCTCAAAATATGTGGGTCGCTGTCTACAGTATTACCCATGGTTGGATTAAAGAATGGTTGTGGAATAGAAAACAATGTGTAGGACCTACAACTAAATATATGATTATGATATATATATATATATTATATAGTAGTTAGTTATATATATATATATATATATATATATATATATATATATATATATATATATATATTATATATACATATATGAAAGTTCTGTTTAAAGTTCAGCTTTGAGGTTTCTTTTGTTCAAATCCTCTGTCTCAGAAAGTTAAGTTGTGCTTTTTTAAGAAAATCTTTAGTGGCAAGCTTCTCTGGAATTATGGCAGAAGCTTGCTACTAAAGAATTTTCTCTTAAAAACTTAACTTAACTTTTCTGGAACTTAGAAATTTTTTTGAACTTAGAAAATTTTTTCAGAAAATATGAACTGATTCAAATATAGAACAATATATATATATGTTATATATATATATATATATATATATATATATACAAATATATATATTTATAATGAGTATATATATATATATATATATATATATATATATATGATTCGACTGTCATCGAGTGTGGACTCAGTGGAAACCAGAGGGGAGGCGAAATACAGAGGGACTAGAAGAGAGAGAGATTGGAAAGAAGAAGGATAGTCAGAGGCGATTTATTGAAGAGATTAAGTCTTGGGAATCTACTGAAGATTTGATTGAATATTTTAAGAGAAGAGAGAGAGAAAGAAGAGAAAGAAAAGGCATTTATTCATTCATGGTGGCTAAAAATTTCAAAGGAAAAGAAAATTACGATTTTTGGATTTTAAAATGTAAAATTTTAAAACATTTAAATTATTTCATTTATAATCTGGGTTCGAGGAGCAGCAAAATTTTTTAATTAATTTCTTTTGGCTATTTTTGGATAATTAAATACAAATATAAAATTCTTATAAAGAAGAAATTCTTAAAATACCTAAATGTGCAGAAGGTGGGAGTTTATGTTCCCAGTCTATTTATCAGATTCATATGTAGCAAGGGGTGGAAATTCCCATGAACTAGCACCAAGGGAAACCCCTTCCATCACATTTATCTTTCCGCGAATGGTGGTGATATATCGTTTAACATACTAATAGTAATAACAGTGTTTGTGGTGATAATGTTAATGATATTTTTTAATATGGTGAATAGTGGTAAATAATATTAATATATAGTGAAATATATATAACAAACATACTAATAGTAATAACAGTGATTGTGGTGATAATGATAATAATAATACAGTGTAATATTAGTTAATGAAAATTTTTAATATAGTGAATAGTGATAAATAATAATAATATATTGTGAAATATTGTGTAGGCATATCAATATTAATATTAAAACATAGTGCAGTGCATCATAATAATAATATTAACATTAAAATATAGTAATTACTGGTGATTAATAGTGAAATATGGTGTTAAGTAATTTAATAATAATATTAATGATGATAATAATAGTATGTATATGAGTGTATGTATGTATGCATATGTGCGTGTGTATTTATGTATGTATATATATATTTTTTATTATTTATTTATATAAAAAAGCCCCCGGTAGCTCAGTGGTAGAGCACTCGCCAAACATAGCGAGGGTCCCAGGTTTGCAACTGGTCGGGTGGAAGAATGTGAGCTATTCTCTCCTTGGGCTTGGCTTCGTACAGCTCGTAGGTTAATTGAGTACACCCTCTCCTAGATTAGGGCTCTGCCAGTGAGTGGTGGTGTTTATCTGTAAAAAAAAAAAAAAAAAATGGCAATAAGTCATCATGGGAAATAGTGAAGAGTGGTGTCCTGCAGGGCTCAGTGCTGGGGCCACTATTGTTCCTTATATAATATAAATGATTTAGACCAATGACTTTAATGCAAGGTTTCTAAGTTTGCAGATGATACCAAAGTGGCCAACACAGTTAGGAATAGTGAAGGATGTATAAAGATGCAAAATGATCTTGATAAACTTCTTGGGTGGCCAGATAAGTGGCAAATGAATTTTAATAGTAAAAAGTGTAAGGTTCTTCACCTAGGTTACTCAAATAAAAATTTTAACTACGATATGAATGGGGATTAGCTTGAGTCTGTGGACCAAGAAAAAGATTTAGGTGTGATTATAAGCAGTAATTTGAAAGTAGCTAATCAGTGTTTGGAAGCAAGAAATAAAGCTAATAAGATGCTGGGCATAATAAATCGCAATGTTGTTTACAATTGCAAGGAAGTAATAAGTAAACTGTTAAGCCGGTAATAGAGTATTGTGCACAAGTTTGGACCCCTTATTTAAAGAAAGACTTAGATATGCTAGAGAGAGTGCAACGTAGAGCAACAAGGATGATTTCTGGGTTTGAGGGTAAGAGCTATGAGGAGAGGCTGAAGGAGTTAGGAATATTTTCTGTAGAAAGGCAATCTCTCAGAGGGGACATGATACAAGTCTACAAAATATTTACATCTATTGATAATACAGAGACCAATAAATTTTTCATAGAGCATGGACAGGTGATCAGGGGGCATAATAAGAAAATTAAGAAGAAAGCATGCCATCTTGATATAAGAAAGTATGCATTCAGTAATAGGGTTGTTAAATTTTGGAATGGTTTGCCACAGGAGGTTGTTGAGTGCAACTCGATTGCAACATTTAAGAAGGGACTGGATAGATATATGGATGGTTTGGGTTTCATATAGTATATTTTGACTAAGCCAAATTGGCTGGTTCTTAGTTACTGTAGTTAATAAGGTTAATTGCATGTTACTATAAAGTTATTAAAGCTGTAGTTTGGTTAGCATGTATATACTTTAGAAATAATTTTTAGTTTTTAATTTTAGTTGTAGACTTTGTAATAAATATGTAGTGACAAGCCCTAGGGTGCTTTGTAGATTTGCATGAGCATGTTTTAGATGTGTGTATAAAGTGATTGACAAGCCCTAGGGTGCTTTGTGGATTTGCATGAGCATGTTGTTTGGTGATTGGCTCTGTTGGCTTGACTGGGACAGTCTTAATAGGCACATGTGGCTTTTACTGTCTTTTTATTTCTAATTTTCTAATGAATAGATAAGTTAAAAACAATTGAAAACACAGTCTACCGGAAGATATTAGAAGGAACCAGGTGCACTCCAACTGCAGCTCTGAGGGGAGAAATTGGAACATCATCAATAACTAACAAAATTAATAACCAACAAATAACTAACAAATTTAAACATGAAATCAATATCAGAAGGAAAGGAAAAAAGTCTTAAAGCGCATACTTGAAAAAATGAAAGAAGGGAAAAAATGGTAGAAAACTGTACTTAGCTACATGGACAAAGTTATGATTAGACATTAAGACATTAAGAATATAGAGACATAGGGCATAATTCCAGAAAAGGGCCAGGAGAATTATCTCAAAAAGTATGACACTTACAAAAAAACTAATTACATATTATACTTTTCGAGATAATTCTCCTGGCCCTTTTCTGGAATTATGTCCAGGGCATAATTCCAGAAAAGGGCCAGGAGAATTATCTCAAAAAGTATGACACTTACAGAAAAACCAATTACATATTTGGAATCAGTGTATAAAGCTTATTACCAGTGTGTAAAAAAAAAACTATATATACTGCCTATATGTAAAGTCATTTTATGACTTAAAACTAACGAACACCCTAGAGTAGACCGCATAGATATCAGTTGTCAGGACCTCTCGGCCTCTCCCCCATCGGCTCGAGCCCCCTAAAAATTGAAGTTCAAGGAAACGTATTTCCATTATGGAGCTCAAGCCGATGGGGGACATAGGGAGGATGAAGTCCCCCATTGTCCACCTAGAGTCTGAGAGACCCCGACAACTGATATCTATGCGGTCTACTCTAGGGTGTTCGTTAGTTTTAAATCATAAAACGACTTTACATATAGGCTATAAATATAATTTTTTTTTACTCTGTTAATATGCTGATTCCAAATATGTAATTGGTTTTTCTGTAAGTGTCATACTTTTCGAGATAATTCTACTGGATCTTTTCTGGAATTATGCCTTGACATAGTAGCAATAGAAAGGCTAGAGGAAAGAGATCGCAGAAAAAGTAAAAGCTTGGAACCTACGTCACTGGAAAGAAGAGATAGGAAACAAAGAAAGCCTACATTATATCGAAGATGGAAAGTGGAAATTGAAGAAAGCACAGATTACAATAACTCCTTCTATTCTATTCAGTAATACTTTTCACGCCCAGATCTAATACTTTAAACCTAAAGTGGAGAAACAGGTTCTCAAAAGGTGAAATCAGCTGTGACATATGTGGAGTTGAAGAAGACCTGACACACTTCATTTGTATCTGCCTAGAATATGAAGATCTTAGAAAAAACTCCATTGAACTCCAAAGACCACATGCAGAAGAACTAAACGAGGTTGTTGGGAGATTGCTAATTGAACCTCATAACAAAGAAGTAAAATATATCTTGGGGAAAATGTGGGAAGAAGAGAAAAAAGGATTTCTACAACAAATGACAAAAATAATGGTGATGATAATAAAGCAAGATTGTAATATTAAAATTACAGAAAGAGATAATAATAATAATAATACCCTAAATATTTTTAAATAATAATAATAATAATATAATAATAATAATAATTAATAATTAATAATATAATTAATAATAATAATAATAATAATATTTTTTAAATGGTAATAATAAAAATAAATAATAATAAATAAATAAAAAAATAAAATAGTAGCTAATAATTAAATAATATTTATAGTGATAAGAAATAATGGTGGTAGTTCTAGAGAACCACTGGTGATGTTGATAAAGGTACTATTATTGATAATAGTAGTTAAAATTAAATTCTTTTAAATGTTAACAAATTTTTTAGTTTTCAAATAAATAATTAAAATTTGTAAAATTTGAATTATTCACCTCAAATTTCTTTGAACATAATTTTCTATTAATAATAATCTAATTTAATTTTATTAAATTTAATATATACAATTACTATAATTTATCTTGCTTTTCTATAATAATATTAATATTATTCTCTATATAATCTATTTTAATTATTATTATCATAAAATTAATTAATCTATATCTATAATCAAAATAATAATTATAAATAATCATTTATTTGCTTTATATATTTTTTTTATATCAGAAATATGATTTTTAATAACAATCTAATTATTTGACTTTTGAAGTTCAACTGCGGCAATAAAGCTGAAAATATTCATGTTGTAGCTACTTCTTTTTCAATTATATTTTAATTTTTTATTTAATATTATTAGATTCTTTTATTTCTTTTATGGTAAAGAGGGCACAATAATAATATTTTTTTTATTTCTTTTAATTTGATGCCATTATTGATTTCTCAGATTTAATCCTTTTTCATTTTATATTTGTTGTTATACTGTGATAAAGAAGAGGTGGTCGATTATAATTCAAACAGGAACAATTCCTAGTCACACAAGGACAGATTTACTTAAAAAAAAAATTTTTGGAACATAGGTAACTAATTATTTCATTTTATTTGTATATCTTTAGTATTTTTGATGTTATTTTTTTGGTCATATTTTTTCATATTTATTATAGGATTTCTTGGTGTGTTTTCTTCTTTTTTTTCTATATAAATTTACACCTATATATTTTATTTAATTTTATTAGTATTATTAAATTTTAGCATTTAAAATATGAGAAGTTTTAAATCAAAAATTTTTTTAGTGATATCGATTTATCGAGTTTAAGGCTGTACCACGTCCTTATAATAAATAAATAAAAAAATGGTAAAACTTTCATACTTTTGAGTCTTCGTCGAACTCAGGACTATATATACCCGTATATACCTTATATATATATATATATATATATATATATACTTATATATATAATATATTATAATATCTATATATTAAAATAATACGAGGTGGATAGTATATATATACTAATATATATTATATATATATTATGACCCCGTATATATATATATATATATATATATATATTATATATATTATATATAGTAGTATAGTAATATATATAGTATATAGTATATATATAGTATAGTAATACTATTATACTATATAATATAATATAATATATATATAATTTCTCAGTATATAGATATATATATATATATTATAAATTAGTAATAAATATATAAAATAATATAAAATAAAAAATTAAAATATATAATATAAAATAATATAATATATATAATATATATATTAGGGGATATGGGTTTTGGGAAACATGAAGACTGCCAATAAATTAGATTGCAAATAAGGGTTATCATGAAAAAAGAAAAAAAAAATGGGAAGGTTATCTAGGGCAAGATAAATGGAACACATTATTTCATGAGGGTAATACCACAAAAAAGGTATCGGTTAAAATGGCCGTTAGATACTTCTTACTTTTGGATGAAAATTATTGGAAGAAACTATTAGATTCCAAATAATATAATTCTAGTTTCGAATACATATATAATATTATTGATATATACAACCATAAATATATATATAAACAGATATATTATATATTATATATATATATAATATAATATATATTTTATAATATTATATATATATATAAATATATATATATATATATATAGTATATATAGTAATATATATATAATATAATATATATATATATAATTATTATTATATAAAGAAAATATTATAGTATATAATATATCTATATATCGTATATATATATAGTGACTACTAATATATATAGGTACTATATAAGGCAGTGAGTACTATATAAGTAGTATTTATATATATATATTAATAGTATATGATATATATATATATATATATATATATATATACTATATATATTATATATAATATAGCTATATATAAGATTATATATAGTATCTTATATATATATAAGGCATATATATATAATATGATATATATATATGATAAATGATAGGTCCGGATAGCTCAAGTGGTAGAGCACTCGACTTGGAGCAAGCGAGGGGCACGGCCTAGGTGCGGCAGAGACTAGGTTTTAGGGCGAGTTTGAGAAGTTGAGTTATTCTCCTTCTATTATCTCTAGCTTCGTCCCACTCAGACGTAAATGAGTACATTGGTAGCTTGCTTGCTGCTAATGGGAAAAACTTCACGGCTACCCGAATAGACCTGGCCAGTCAGCGGCACCGCGGTTTTGCTCAGGTCGAGGCCCGAGCTTTTACCCAACAACAGACGCGACCCATTCCCTCACTATTGCGGTTCCACTTGACAGCAGGCGGTGTGGCAGCCAGGTGGTGGTGATATAATGATTATATGATATAGTCTATAACTATATAATTATAT
The DNA here is from genome assembly GCA_015478945.1 of Trachelipus rathkii. Taxonomy (NCBI): domain Eukaryota; kingdom Metazoa; phylum Arthropoda; class Malacostraca; order Isopoda; family Trachelipodidae; genus Trachelipus; species Trachelipus rathkii. The sequence goes on along the minus strand of JABUQX010034037.1, from coordinate 40,870 downwards.
GAGTATTATATATCTAGGTCTATATATACTAATAGTATACTATATATATATATATATATATATATATATAGTAGCTATAATGAGCTACTATTATATATAGCTGATAGCATAGGCTTTATCGTTTTCTATATTACCTCCTGTGCATGCCCTATCTATGAACACTCTGTCTCACCGTCCTCGTCCTCACTGCTCTGAGGCCGACAAAGCGATATAGGGCACTGAGGTTTTATTTCATTATTATTTTTTTGACAGTGGCTAGCTCACCAACACTCACGCGGCAGAGCCTATTCAAGGGTGACGGGATGGTGGGTACACGCACGTCAGAAGTCCTTACACACACTAATATAAAGTACAGCAAAGCGAGCGCGGACGCAGGCTTTAAGAATATCGTGAGGGGAGGATTGAAATCTCAGCAGGAACACAGAAGAGGTGTTGTCAGAGAGTTCCACAGAAACAGATGTGGCAGAAAGAAGAAGGAGGCAGCAACACGCAAGGCCCGATACTAGGTCCTTGAAGGTTACAGTGACGATCACACAACGAAAACTTCGGCACTGATTGCGGACACAGCACCCCCTAGTTGCTAACGAAGGGGCGAAGGCAAACGGTTCAAGGAGGTGGAGGGAGGTTACCAAGGCAGCGGGAGTCGAATAAAGCTCCCTCGAGCAACCTGCCGCGTGCCAGGCAGGCAAGGCAGGTGGCAGGCAGGCAGGGGCAGGCAGGGCAGGCAGGCAGGCAAAGGCAGGCAGGGGCAGACAGGCAGGCATAGGCAGGTCAGGCAGGCGAGGCAGGCAGGCAGGCAGGCAGGCATGGCAGGCATTCAGCAGTGCAAGGCAGCAGGCAGTCGCAGGCAGCAGGGCCATTGAATAACTACTTCATCGATGTTACAGGTATTCCATGAACCTTAGAAAAGAGTATTAAATGATACAATACAAAGTGAGCTCTCTCAATTTCACGAACTCCTTATCACTATCCATTGCGTCTTTTTTCACGAATTAACCTTTTCGCAAAGATAGAGGGATCAAGGGAACTAAATAGTAACAGAACTAATTAATATAAAGGCCTTTTATATTGCCTTTGACTCGGACTCAATTATAAATAAATTCACTTGTCTTATCCAAAAAAGGCCGGGTTTGAAACCAAAGCCCCCCCAGATATATCACAGATGAGCTCTAGCAGTACTCCATACAGGTGCGGATGAGGCCCTTGTTATAAGCTTGGTCCACCAGAAGGCAAGTTATGCAAGAAATCGTGATGGAGAAAATATTAAGTTCTATCTTCGAGTGTCTAAACAGAAACTCCCAGTTCTTTTGAAAAAAGCCATGCAGGACAATTCGAAAAATGGTTCCCAAGAGACAACACGTAATTATAAAGGAATATTGTTTAATGTTTACTGCGGTTTCAAGAACAGCTTTTATAGTTCGTTAGTATGGTTAAAGGCCAAGGCATGGTGTGACTAATTGTCAGACAGGCTCAAAGAGACGGAGAAGAACCGCGCGACAGAAAAAGGAAAGTAGATGCATGGTGTCTTAGAAGGAGGCCCGATGTGTAAAGAGTTGAGTTTTTTAAAGGAACTTGAATTTCGCAAGGTTCAGACGACCCACCCGCGAAGAATTTCTAACTCCAGCATCAGGCGAGAAGGGTAGGAAATCGGTAAAAGAGTGCAAGACAGAGAGGGCACATGTCTTTAGAAGTAAAAAGAGCAGAGAGCAGAATTGAAATGAAGGTTAAAGAATGAAGGGTCGGAGTCATCGGCATATGAGTGAAAAGAGCGGAAAATGCTCCAGGATAAAATGCTGTGCCGGGGGGAATGCATCGGACATTTTGAAGGAAATAAAATAGGCCGTGCTAAAAGCGAACGATTGAGAATCACCACTATCGACAGAACAAGGAAAGAAGAAGTCTCAAGGGCCCCATCAACAACAGCCGAAAATTTTGTAGCAATTTCAAAGACAGTCAGAGCCATAAGATATCAGAAGAGCAACTAGGCACAGACCCAGTCACGCCAAGGTAAAGATCGGGAGAGAAAATCGGTAACGTGCGACCTTGCCCAGCCGAATGCAACGGATATTGCCAAGCGCACCACCCAAGTCTCCCGTTAGGTTCCTAAGGGCGGAAAACCATTTTAAAATCAGTAAGATAGGAAGAGGTAGTGATGTCGCCAGCATGTCCACGGCGATCGCCCAGAGCGAGAGAGCGTGACCGCGGGCCGATCACCGGATGCAAAACTCCTCGAGCTTCCGAACGATGATCTAAGAAATGAGAGTTGATAAGAGTTTCAAAGATCTGTGGTGCCTACATAGATCATCAACCGCTCACGCGGCATATAGTTAGAAGGATAGAGCGGGCTTCCTTTTTTCGGGAATAGGGGTCTGGACATGAAGGCGTTGCTCAGTCCGACACACTAGAGGGGAAGTGTTAGTTGTCTGAGGGCAGCTAGAGAATAATAGGGTTGAACGAGGGGCGGCGAGGGGATAGCAACGAAGGCGATCCCACTCTCAAAACTTCGGGGTGGCACGAGGCATGCACATCGGGGGGCCACCCCGCCTTCTAACGTTCGGTAGATTTTCACGAGAGGGCCTGCACGCCAGATCGAGATGTAATCACAGGTCAAAGGCACTTTAGGACACCTGACGAGGAGAAGGAGGCAGGATGAAGGATGAAAGAATCGTCCAAGGGTTGAGTTAGAGGAAAATAGGGGCGAACGAAGGCAGATTGGGGCGCTTCTCAGTGGGGAAGTTGAGCAACAGAAACCACGGTACAGCACTCTAACTGTTGAAGCGTATTCGGCATCCTAAGGAATCTTTGAAACCCTTCTCAACTGCTCACTTCTCAGCATAGACCATTCTGGGAAGCTCAAGTGTCCCTTCATTGTGCCGATCGCCACAACACGGGCCTTTCAGGGCACTCGAGGTCTACAGGTGATATACTTTCCTATTAAATAGATTTATGGTTTTCGCTCTTACGAACTACGGGAAGACGTTGCGCGTACGTGGTGCGCTTGAACACAATCGCAAGAGCGCATCGTGGCACCGGGCACGGTAGGCACGCGATCAGCCTAGCCTCTCCAAGCGTGGGCGGCCTTTACGTGCCGCTGCGTTACTTCTCTTGCGTGCAACGTGCATGATGGATTTCCTAGAGGCCTTTCTTTAACAAAGCCAAAGGTACGGACGGCAGGCCTACAGAGAGCATAGGCTCAAAGGCCTAGGCAGGCAGGCAGGGCAGGAGGCAGGCTAAGGTTGGCTATGGGCAGAGGCTAGGTTGGGCAGGGCACATAAGCTACGTCATTTGTTTCATTTTTGCACTGTCAATGTATATGAGTGTTAATACATACGCATTGTATTTCTCTCGGATGTTATCTCCCTACTTATTCTCTGCATTTTTCATATAATGATCTTCTCACCTGCATAACTTATTCTTAAATCTCTATACTTTATCTCTTAAATAATGCTTTTCAATAGACTCGACACCCTTAACAATGACTGTGCGAACTTCAATATTTTCAAATTTTTCCTGCTTCACCCTCATTTACTTCTAGATTGGCCTGACGAATCTTAAATGAATGCGATTAAAGAATTCCCTTCTGAACTGGAATAGAAAATTTTTTTAATTTTTTCTTAGCAGCAAAGATACATCTTGAGTCTTTTTTTGGGGGGGGGTAAAATAGCTATCGAAAAAAATTTCCACTCTTTGGAGTGGTGGGGTCGTTATCCACTCGAACCATTGATACTTATGGCAATTCCAATTTAAGTTTTCATTTTGCAAAACCCATACCATTCTGACACTTTTCACAAGATATTCGCCCTTACATCAAGATCAATAACTCCTCTCAAACTTTCCTAAATCTCTTATGACAGCGTGTGGGTCTTCCTACGTTTGTTCTCGCTAAAGTTTGACAATATTAAACATCCGTTGGCACCTCTAAACATAATGTGATCACAACCTAATTGAGAAACACATCACATTACTAATATCTCGAGAGGATATGTATAGTGTCTCATGGCAATTCAGGCAAGGCGAAAAATGGGGAGTCTGTTAGACTGCGAGACTTTTTTCCTGCTCATCTTCTCAGTTTACTCCAGCTATACAAAGGTCTCATTTTGCCTTTTATGGAGTACTGCTCTCCATATCTGGGGGGCTCTGGTTTGACCCGGCTTTTTGGATTAGGTCGAGTCAAAGGCCAAAAGGTTTATAAACTGTTTTGTACTTTTTTCCAATCAACTTGACCCTCTATCTTTGCGGGTGCGCGATGCTGGGTGCTTTATCTCTTACTATAACCCCACCGGCAAGTGCTCGAGGAAACTTTCCACTCGGGGCAGGCACAGCCGTAACCACCGAGCTTTACGACGGGCCGCCAGGCGTAGCACAAGGGGAGTGCGGTGGGGTTGGCCACATGAGCTATTGTGTTGATATTACTAACTCCAGACTAGATTTCGCTTCGCGGTGCTTCTTTCCTTCCTGCCACCTCTGTTATAGTGGAATCAGACAGGTAGTTGCGCTGCAGCAGTTGCAGAGTCTTATGGCACTCTTTTCCTATGCCACACTTCTGTAATGCTGTGGAATTTCTTCCATCTTCTGTGTTCTCTGCTGAATTTAATCTCCTCAATTTAAAGCGCGCATGCACATCTATGCAAATCGCGGGCGTACAAATATTGCTTTAACAATTATGGAAAAACTTTAACAACCCCCCTCCTTGAATAGACGGTTGGCTAAGAACAATCGTTGAAGGCAGACAGCCAGCGAGATATGGGGGCAGGACAATGTCTACAAAAAAAATTTTGAAAAAAGATAAAAAGGGGTCAGCCAGAGCCTTAAATAAAAGAAAATCGCCAATTAAGCCTAGCTGAAAACCCCGACAAGAAATGGGCGCAGGGCAGGCAGAGGTCTCCAGTGCCGAACGGGCAGCTTCAAATAATGAATTAACACTACCACATTCTATAGAAATGTTGCATTTTAATCAGCTAATTTATTAACCCTCTATTGAGAGATGCTCATTGTTGACTCAGCAACGGTTGTTTATTTCACGATTTTAAACTTTCTTTTTCACAATTCAGAACACATCCTCACATTAAAATATTAAAATTCACTGCTATCAATAACTTAGGAATCCCAGAGTTTAAATCTGCTGTTTGGACATTATTATTTCAATAAAAATTATAATAAAGATAGTTCACGAGGATGAAAGAACTGTATTAAAAGCCCCCAACAGAACATCCTTATCAAGATAATTCAAGAATCACTCTCTTGTAATTGCAGGCAGGCAGCTCAGGCGCAGGCAGGCAGGGCAGCAGGCGGGCAAACAAGCGGCCATAGATAGTAGACTACTGGAGTTGGCTGGTCAGCACAAAGTAAAAACACTACTATCGCATACAGAGACAAGTGGAGAGGTTTGGCATGGTCAAGGAGACTCTGGAAAAGTTCATGGGGTCTACGGCAATAGCAGTGCTAGACGTTAAGCTCGAACGCATAGACATCTCGAGGCTTCAGTTCAGGCAGATTCATCAAGAGCAAGAGAAATAAATCGACCAACATCAAGCAACCACCGCCAACGGCTCACGAAAAAACTGAAGAGGCTAGGGAGAGTGAGACTAGGCCAAACGGTCAAGCGAAAAGATAACATTGCGAAACATATTGCTCTGAGTCAGCAAGAAGGAGCGAGGGCATGATTCAAGGTCCTCCTAGGCCAGAAGAGGACACTGGGAAGGTCAGGTGAGGCCCAGGTGCCACAGGCAAAGACAGGAATCCATACTCATGGGTCAGGCAGGCAGGCAAGCAGGGCAGGCAGCTCTAAACATAAGTAAGCATTGGCAAGGCAGAAACACAAATGATGGAGAGCGCTCACACCAATAAACTAGACCTCAAACCAAGTTTGCTATTTTTGTATTTCTCAATCTTTAACAATGACAAAAGGCTAAGGTTTATCAACCTATTATTTTTAACATCAAATTAGTGTGTTAATTACTAGCAGTCAAATATATCTCATTTGGATTCCAGGATTTGCGGAAATAATAATTCATAATGTGGTAGATGCAACAGCAAAGATTTCTTCAGTTATGTATACCTGCTACTTAATAAATTCAAGCAGAATATTTAATATTTTCATAATAAAGATTGCAACTTACTGCAAGACAATTCGAATCTGCTTAGAGGACTTTTATCAGTTGCTAAGTCTAAGGCGCAGAATTAAAATGGACAGCATCGAAAATATACCAATTCTTTTAATCTCTTTTAACTAAACTGCTAAAAACTGGCCAGCGATGACTATGATCCCTTCTGAATTTCAACAACACGGAGGAACACACCGTACACCTCCTACCAATATAATATAGTAGTCGATAAATTTCATTTTTCTCATTAATTTATAGAGATTCAAATACTAAACAAAATACAAAAATATTCATTAATATTATATATATATATCAAATATATTTTTTTATTTATTTATATTGATTTAATCTATATATTTAAAATAATATTTTATGCTCTTTTATAATTGTGTAAATTCGAGTAGAAGAGAGTAATAGATGTGTTTTTAGACCATAATACGAGACCAAATGAATTATGACGTAAAATTGTTGACAATTATACTCAAAAAAAATAAGATGCATGAATGAAAACAAAAAAGATACAATTCTTGGCTCATTTTGATATAAACCTATATAAAATAAATTAGTATGAAAATTAAATATTTATTCCAATCAACACAAATGACAAACACATTTTCTTGTGACCCGAAAGTATTCGTTTTACTATATCAATATTATTGATTTGCTTGCAAAGAAGAAGTATAAAGATAGAAGAAGAAGAAATAAGATAAGATGAAAGAATAAAAAAAAGAAGTAAAATATAAAAAATAAGAAGAAGAAAAGAAGAGAAGAAAAGAAGAAAATATATAATAAGAGAATGAATCAGAAGAAAAGAGAGAAGAAGAAGAAGATATAAGATAAAGAAAAGACAATATGTAGAAAGAATGACAAAGAACAAGGCAAGACAACAAATCAACAGTTATAATGAAAACAGAAAGCACAGTAAAAAGACAAAGAATGAATAAATTTAACAAGAACTTCAAGTCAGAAGAGAGATAGAGAGACAGCAATCCAGAGAGAGCGTATCGGAAGCTAATAATCTAATGCAGTAGAGCGATGAGGAGAGACAAGTATGGATGAGATGAAGGTTCGGGAGGTCCATAATACAGAGAGAGAGAGACGCAGCGTGAAATTAGAGAGTATCAGCGAGCACAGAGAGCACGTATCTGATAAGTGAGTAGAGGAGAGAGAGAGATATAGTGAGATCGCGTAGCGAATTAGTGGATTGTACCAGAGAGATCGCGCTGCGATCCTTTGACGCGTTTATTTTTCGTCATTCTATGTATATCTATCTTTAACTTTATTCCCCACAGAGATCACTGCTTGCATACAATTTTTTCTCCATAGACTTAATGAATCGCCTTTGAACGATGTGTCAAATAATTTGTATTTTTCTACGACTTATGGCTTGTGTGCCAGATACAACAACTTAACTCAATGTGCATAATTATCATTAATTATCCTTCTGCGTGTGAGAGTATCTTTTGACTTTGGTTCTATATAACAGTTATTATTTTATCTCGGGAAGTTCAGGAATAACAATGAAACTTGTGTATAATCACTGATAGTTATAACACCTTTATCTTGGTCAACGAGTTAATTGGACAAAAAAGTATTAGACCTACTATTTTATCAATTATTTAGATTATACAGTCTGTAACTGAAAGATAGAATGCTGTCGGCGTTCTATTGAGAGTCATGCGATCAAGATGTAATTTTCTTATATATATATTATATAATTTTAATATAAAATAAATATATAATTATATAGTTAATATATATTAATATACTATATATATATAATTATATATAATAGTATAACTAATATATTAATATATATATTATAATATAATATATATATAATATATATATTAATATAACTATATATATTAATAATTATATTATATAATTATTATATTTTAAATATATATTATATATAAGTATTTAGTATAGTATATATATATAATATATTATATGTATTGTGATAGGTTGGTGAAACAAGTGTTATGACTCATATCTCGAGGTGATCTGAATTGAGATCGTATAATTTTTAAGCACATTTAGTAATAGATGAATCTGGTATTCCTTTGAAAATGAGACATCAGCCAACCTAACACATTGAACTTTGCTAATCAATAGAATTACCTAATATTCAATATTGCAATTATAATCATTTATTACTTCTTTATAAACATAATAAATGAGTTCCATATCTTAACTGATTATCACCCAACTTGAATTAACCAGGGCGTATTTTAAACTTCCGTGATTTTCTAAAGTGAGAATCTCTTATATATAGAAATTTTTAATTAAAGCATTGTTACCTCTATATTTCATTATTTCATCTCTATATTAATGATAATTAATTTGATGATTTATTATAGTATTTCAATATAATCGAACCAAGGATATATCTCACTAAGAATTAACAATATACCAAAAAGAGTTACCAAAAAATTATTTACCGAATCATATTAGAGCTTCTATTGTTTGGATAGTCACAGTTATCTAAAAAGGTTATTTAGGGATAGAGAGAGATCTCATATTTTACAATTGAAGTAATATTATTTAGGAATCATTTCTGATAAAAACTATTATAAGACAATTTTATATATATACCTATTAATCGAGAAAAATTGATATTTATAAAATTTGTATATTAAAATTACTTAAAAAATATAAATATTATAATTATCTAATTAACACCTGAATTTTTACCATTAATATATTAAATTTAGTTGTTTGAAGAGTAGAAAATTAAAGACAAGAAAATATTATTTTTATATCATAAAAATAAAGTAGAATATATAGGTAGTTAAAAATATATAATATATATTTATAATATTATAACCTGATATATATTCATCATAGATATATTATATATAGTAGTATATATATTAATATATACTATATATATAACTCATTATATATATATATAATTAATTAATTATATATATATAAATATATATATAATATATATATATAATATTAATATATAATAATATACTTTATATATAATATATATATAATATATTTATTAATATTAATATATATATAACATATATACATATATATATATTTTGTATTTAATAATTGTATTATATATATTATATAATATATTAACTGATAATATATATATTAAGTATTATATATAATAGAAATATATATAATGATTATATATATATATTTAATTTTAATATTTATATATATATATAATATATAATATATAATATATAATATTAGCAGGAATACCGTTAATCGTGGTGAGTTTAGAGTTAGCACTAAATGGTGAATGTGTGTTTGGATCGTTATGATGAATGCGCAATAGATTTGCAGTAGTATTCTACAATTCTAAGAATTTATATCCAAGATATCTAGAGTTCAAAATGTTAATATCAGTTTTCAGTTTAAATAAGTTATTAGTTCATGATACTATTTCATATTAAATAAAATATCTTAATTTCTATATTCTATTATTTTGTTTAGATGTTATTTTAATTACACTTTTATTTTTTTGTAAACATAACTTATTGCATATATTAACATATTACTAATTATCACCCTATATATAAACTTAGTAGTCAATAATTTTATGTTATTACGTGAAATTTTCTATTAACACGTTTGAACGAAAATAAATACTCATAATTTTTCTCAAGCTTGATTAATAATATGATTAGTATCCTTCGTAAATCTGGAATGCTGGTTATATGTTTTATTATTTTTTAGTATTTTTTTTATGTAATATATATTTTGAGAAGGTTAAATAGAATTTAAATTGGGAAAAATACTTAACTCTAGCAATATTGCAATTAAATTCAATAAATATGCATTAAAAAAGAGCTTCATATCAATATTCTGTGGGGATGCTAAAAGATCTAACTGAGATCTGTTATAAATTAATATATGTGCTGAATTTGATTATTAGAAATTCAATAATAAATAAATAATATATTATTGAAGCGTTTTAAAGTATGAAGAATCTGTCTAAAATTTTTTGATATATATTAGATGAAAGGGAACCATTAAATACCTGAATTTCAAAAAAAAATTTCAGTCAGAAATAAATTTCATGAATGTTTCCTCCCTTGTTAATGATGTTGAACTAATTATGATAAAAATTAAGTGAAAAAACTATCTATGAGAACCATTATATGGGTAGAACTATACTAGGTACTACTATTTACAATAAAAATACGGTACATAATTGTAAAATACTTGTTTCTTACGTTGGGTAATGCATTCTCTCATTACACAATGGGGCTAACAATGTATGAAGGAGATGAATTATAAGGAAAGTGGTGGGGTTCTTAATTATTAATTATATATTCTAGTAATGTATTAATAAATTAATAATTATTATTATAATTATATTATATTATTAAATGTGGATAACTATAATATGTAGTAATCATTAAAAAGTAAAAGTTCTGATCATTATAATTTCTATTATTATTTATTTTATTATTATTATATATATTATTATTTAATTGTTATCCATTTATCCAATTGAATTTAATTATGGGTTGCACTCTAGTGCAGAGAGAGAATATTTGAGTTAGTATTATGTTATATATAATATAAAAAGAGCATCGTGATATTTCATAATTTAAAATCAAACAGGATCAGATTACGTAATGTCAAGACAAGCGTAACAAAATTATATTATATTAGATTAATATTTATATTCCAATCTAAATTAAGATTATGCTGATTATTACTTGAGAATCCTATGGTAGATATTATCGTAATTACTCTCGATTTGACACTTTGATTCACTTAAGGTTTATACAGCACTATACTAACTACGCTCAACACTCAATTATAAGGCTGATAAAATATAATATTGATTATTATAATCGTATTAAATACTATTTATATATAAACAATTATCAAAATAAAATTTTATATTTATATAGATTTATATTTATATACAAAGTATCTAGATAATAATTATATATATGTTTAAATTATTTTGATCTTTATTTATTATTAATTATAATATAATTAATTTTCATCCTAAAGTAATTTTGTAAATTTAAGATTATATGATGGTTGTATTTTATTTAACAAAGAATTTAAAGAATTGTAGTTTAATATTATAAATTATATTTATAATATAATTAACTAATTTATATATTATATAATATTATATTATATACATATTAATTATATATCAGTGTATATATAATAGTATATACTATATTATAATATATAAATATTATATATATATTAATTATATTATAATATATAATAAAATATATATATAAATATGATATTATAATATTACAATTATATATAATATATATATATATATATAATACTATTTAAATATTAATATAATAATATATATTATTATAAGCCCTAATAGTTTATACAATATTTATATAAATTATAATATATAATAATATTATAATATAACTATATTATATTTTAATGACAAGGCAAAGCAACAATCAATTTTAAATCAACATGAACATTAAGATCAAATGAGAATAAATTTACATTCTCGTAAGGACTTACGAACCTTCTAGATAACTATTTACAAATCTATCGAGAAGAGCTGTTCATTGAATGAAGGTTCAGTAGTCCTTACGTATTAATAACTACCGATGAAAATTTCCCCCCCGTGCCTTAAGTCATTGAGCAATTAATGTACTGAGCCCTCAATTATTAGGGAGTGTTTTCTATAGTCTCGCCTTCCTATTTAAGACTTTTTTGGTATTATATATTTTTTTATATATGTTCATTATTATATACTAGTAACAACTACAAGACAATTATTTACTAACTATTCCAAAAGGGATATGTCAATGGAAATTTCACACAGGGTTATCCTAAAGAACCCTTCTAATTATGGAATTATTAAATTAAAAGAATACCTATATAATATATAATGACTATATTTTCTAGATTTATTTACAATAACACCACAGTTTTATTAATAATATATATACAGAAGTACAGGTGTGAGACATATAAAAAATCTTAGTTTCGAAGAGATAGCATTTTAATTACCTTAATCTGTGAGGCAATACGGTATTGTAGACCAAATATTTGATAACGAATTAAGTAAGTAAGCTCTCATGTACATTTGTCTACAGGTCTATAGATCTGTCGCGTCTATCTTTTAGTTCCTGCAAGGTCTAAAGTTAAATTTTTTCTTATTATATTTATAATGAATACTTAATATTATATTAAAATTATATTTATTATATTATAATTATTAATTTTGATTTGTGATTATTTTTATTTTTATGATAAATAAATCTGAAATATTTTTTATACATATATTAATATATTCTTAAGTAAAATTTAATATATGATAGTATTATATATATATATATTAATAAATATATATATAGTCTTATAAATTAATTAACTTTGTATACAAAAATATTTAAATTTTAATTATATAAAATAATAATCATTAAATATTTTATCAACAATAAAATTAATTTATTTATTTGCTTCTGAATCTCAATGTAGTTGTGTCCAATTTCACGAGAGTTGTTAGTGCTCACTTAAATATATCGATGATTGAGGTTCGTGTTTAAGCAAATTGTTGAAGGTATATTTCTGTTATGCCGTGTTAATATCTTGATTATGATTAGCTAATTGTTTTATCTAAATGAATCATTTTTATATTATTCACTGTTAGTATATTTTATTCTTTCTCGTATATAAACTAGTACTACATTACAGAATAATTTATAACTTATTTTTAAATACTTCCCATTTCCTAAAGAGGTTCAAATATTAAAATTATTTTAATATTAATAGGCAATTCACTCATCTATATATATTTTCATATTATAATTCACTTTGGATACTAATTATAAATCTTCTTTTTTCAATTAGTTTAAAAAACATATTATTGATATTTTAAAATCTTTTAAAATTAAATTGTTTTATAAATTTAATATATGATCAATTGCTACTCACATAGTTGCATTACTAGTTTTTAAGGTTATGTTATGAGCTGAAATATATAAGTCTAATTTCGATGAGATTTAGAATTTATGTTAATGCTTATAAAGAGAGCATGTTTTGTCACCTAAAGTCACAGCAATGATCATATTGTGTAGTGTAAAGATGTCAAAGTAATAAGGATAGTCAAACCAATTATAACAATGAGTAGAGATTATCATCTATGAACTCGCATTTCATTCAAATCTTTTGCGATCATATATAAACTATGGTCAATATTATGGTACACAAAAATACATGATTATTGATATAGCATCATCAGGTCAATTTGTAGAAAGTATTTCGAGTGAATATCTATACTATTCAGTATATTTACTAGTAGTTCATTAAACTAACAGGATAGAGGAAAGGAATCCATCCAGACATGTATTTAGTTAGTTAACAGATGGACATATTTTATCTATGAAGATTTAATAGATTAAGGGGAGTAAGAATGAAATTGAATATTATTTAGAAGATGAATGGTTCTAATATCATCAGCTATAATTTATGATATGAAGTAGATTGTTCAGGTTGAATAATTATTCATTATGTATATGAAGTAAGAATATAAGTTAATATACTTATAATAACTGAACCACTTATGTAAATACTCTTATCATTATTCTGACAGATAAATGAGCTGAAAGTATTTATAGTAGTTATATTATTATTTATGTATATATGAGAAGTCAGTATCTATCTCACCTATCTAACTCAACATCAGATATTTGACTTAATTGTATAAAGAAACTAGATCATTGTATTATAGCTCAAAATATGTGAATGTAGAGAAACAAAGGATGGGAGCTCTGAGACAATTACGCTGTTGTTAATTTAATTTTAGTATTTCCTTCGTCTAAATGACTTATTTGTGAATATGTATCAAGCGTGACCAAAACCTTTAACGCTAAGTCTTACTTATTTAGTTCTAAGGGCGAATAACTCAATTAATTTATCATTTAAAGATTATTTGTTTAATATATATCTGTGCGCAGTGATATAGATTCACTCATTAGCTTCCGAAAGCATTGATTTACTGGTCATAACTCGTAAAGTAATTAGAATTTATTAATTTCTGCACATTGATTTATCTATAGATATGAGAGTAGTTGTAGTAATAGATAGTTATTCCAAAGATATTAGATAAGGAATATTAAGTGTATATGAGCTATTATAGGCGATAGTTAATAGGATCAGACGGTCTCCCTTATTATTTCGAAATAGTATATTTAGACTAATAATCGTTGATTTTCCAACACCTGTGAGAGTAAGTAAAAAAGCATGTTAGTATTACCCGTGAGGGTTCTGAGTCATAGACGGTTAATAATGGATATACGAAGGTGTATGGAGATTTTCCATGCACGAAGCATACACTTCCTTGACTACTCACCAAAAAACGACTTTGCGGTAGAAAGGGAGCAATCCGTTCCTTAAGCACTCTACAGAGACCTTCCCATTAACATTTAGATTATTATCACTTAGAGTTACCGTAATAGCTCTATTATTTGTCTCTACATGATCTAAATGAAGAATTCACATTGTCCACACCATCTCGACTTTAGGTAATCTTTTTTGTATGTTAGATTTATTTCATGATTTGTTTATACACTGTATATTTTTCCTATTATATCGATTTCTCTCTCTCTTTGAGTCATTAAGTTTATTATTCATGATCTAAAAAGCCTGTACCAAATGCTCGAAGTAGTGATTTATGGCGTGAAAACATATTTTTAGTAATTTTAAAGCTCACAGTTGCAAGAACAAAATAATCACACTAGACTTCGAATAAGTAAGGAGGAAAGGGTAAAAATTGGTTTCATGTCACATGTCGTTGTGGAGATTTAATGTTTTTGCCCAACTTTGTATATCCCATATATTTGAATGTGTTTATATGTGGCATCACTTTATTTTCGTTTTGTGATATATTATAGCTTCACAGTCTATTTTTGTGTCCGAAGCCGAAGTTAAATAATCAATATGCAGATTAACGAGTAGGGTTTTAAATCTAAAGCTTGAATAAGAACTATAATAAGAAAAAAATTGACTTATAGCTATACCTCAATATAGTTCATAAAAAAGTTAAAGCTTAAAATATTCTTAAGATTTAGTATGTCGACATTGATTGTATGTTTTTAAATCCTGTTCATTCATAATTCTGATTTTAATAAATATTTCATAACATAAAATTAATTTTTATATTAAATTTATATAAAATGTTATAAGATATTATAGTTAAAATTTTTTGAATAAACATGGAGAAGGGAAATTCGATAAACATTATTTCAAATGTATGAATCCTAAGTCAAAATAAAAATTTCATGATGGGCATTATCACTCCCATTTAGTTATAATTGAGAAATGCTAAATTACAATTAAATGTAGCAAAATACATTAATGAAGCCTATGAATTAAATATAATTGAAAAGCTTATTTTCCAAGAAGGAGGATATAAGGTCTAAAGTAAACTGCCTGTAATTATAGTATTGTTTTTAATATTAACATTTTAATTTCGTATGCCTCAAATTAGGAATAATTATGACTAAAGGAATAAGTATTTATTTAAACTAAAAATTATGAAGTAAAATGTTATAAAATTAGTGAAAATTTACATAATAGACCATAAAGAACAGTCCTGAGACATAATACTTAATATATCTTATTTATATATAAATTTTATATGTTCTCTATATCCTTGAACTTAGGGCCCTGGCTAAGAGCGAAATGGTGATTATTGATGTACTTTATTTATAAATAAAAAAACAATATAAAAATAACAATAAAAAAACATTTTTTTCTAAAGGGAGTACATTAATATCCTATCTACGCTATAACTATGAACCTGGGATACGAACTTACCTAGATACCTTATCGATTCACGTAGTGTACAGGCGAGCACTAATCAAGTATTAAGTACCCTAAACACCATAATATATAAGGCATAAAATATAATAAATTTTATATTAATTCTTAAATAATATTATTAAATTTAAAAAATAGAATTTAATATATTAATTTAACATTATTGCAAAATACGGAGCTGGAAGAAATATTTTTACCGGCATTCTGCAGCTCTGCTGTTTATAGTAGACTACTAATTTAATTTCAACAGTATTTAATAAACTAGTTATCGCTTAACTTTACATTTTCAACATTTATTTTTCATACAAGAATATTCAATATTTAGAATTTAACAACGTTACTTTATATAAATATTAAATAATATAAGTATTAAATATAATTTGTGAATATATTAATAGATTATTTATTATAAATAGATTCTTTAATATTAATATAATAGTATATATAATATATAATATTATAGTATTAAATAATTATTAAAAATTAATATAAATTAATAATATAAATAAATATTTTCAATTATACAATACATATAAATAATTAATAATTATATATAATACTATTAATATATCTATAATATATATTATAATTATATATATATATTATATATATATTTAATCATAATATATTGTAATATAATATATACTTAATTGTGTTTGTATGGTAGTGTGTGGTTATGTGTGTGGTCATGCTGGTGTGTAATTGCCTTATCAGTCCCCAACTCAACCTTACCTTTATAGAATTTGGCATACAATTCTATACTGGCTAATACTGAAAAATATATTTAATGAGAAAAATACAATATGTGAAATTCTGAACTATCAAAAGCTCACAATAGTATTTCTACGAGATGACTAATTTAGAATTCCTTATACGTTTAACTACTATATCGAATATTAAATTTTAAGCTAATTCGTTAAAATAATCTATTTTTCTTAAGGTCGTTTACTCTTGATAGCTTATATTTATATCTCATCTCATCTATTTTTTAATTTCCTATTGTCTTATTGATACTTATACTACACATCATTGTAGCCTATACAATATGGCCATTTTTCCTCACTCTCATAACATTGGCCTCAAAGTGCTAATAGACTTATGCGCGTGGCGCCTTTGAAGGTCAATGATAAAGTACCATTACCATACTAAAGGCTTCAGATATCCACCCTTACATAGATACAACACTGTCTATTAATAATTATTCATGGGTTAGATATAAAATTATCTGACAACAATATTTAAAATTAATTTTATATTGTTCTCTTACTCTATTTAGTATTCACTATATATATAATACATATCAAATGTTATTAACTACGCCATTTTTTCCGAGGTGAGATATTTGTGATAAATCTATTGGAATATAATAACTTTATCTCAATAGATAAAGTTGAAAATACAATAAGAAATTTTGAAAAACGAAACGAACCGCATATTGGTGTTAGAATTATTTCAAAAACATTGAAGCAAGAATACAATAGATTAACAACTTTGTGTAACTTTCTACGTTACATGAACTAAGATCACACCTAAGTACTTTTACTTGACTCCTTACTTGAGTTAGTCAATAAGTTCTTGTTGAAAAAGGCTTATTTCGAAATGTTATAAGTCACTTGTTATTTATTCTTCGCGGTTTACTACAATATCCCCTTTTCGTCAAAATCTATCTTGTGCGTATAATATTTCGCAAAATTTAGTCCTCCTCAATGTCTGTGTCTTTTTTCCACGTACTGCACCCTAGCTCCTTTACTCGTGTCTCTTCCTATGTATATTTAAAACCGAGAAGCCTCTATGAAAATTTTTCCTTCCTGATCAATGACGAGGGCATGGCTCCAATACCGGATTCCCAACTTAGGGTTTTCCAAGACCCTTATAGGATCTTATAATAAGTACCGCCAGATTCCCGTGCTACCTGCAACAAGAGTATATATTTTTAAAGCGCATAGTTACTTAGGGGACTAATTTCGTATCTAATACCTATCTTATTTACGATTTAGAGCATCTCGTTATCCTTAATATCTGTGCTCAAAGAAGGTCATTTAGTAGTACCAATATGTGAGATTAGTACGTACTCATAAATTAAATATCATGTTCTTCACTCTCATAAAACAATTAGCTATGAGAAGACCTAATGCTTCTTATGATTCTACTGCCTCTTATATGAGTCCCTAATTCGTCAGTTCTATACTGATCTCTGATAATATTATTTTACACTATATATAATATATATATAATATCAATATATATATATATATTATATAATTCATAATATATATATTTATTATTAATAATATATATATATATATAAAATAGAATATTAATAATATAATATATAAATATATATAGAATATTTATAATATAATTAAATAATATATCTATATATATATTAATTATTAATATATTTGGATTAGTGTGTGCTGTTGTGTATGGTGTGTCGTTAGAGTGTGTGTTAGTGTGTACTGATTAGTGTATTCAAACTGATGCGGTTAGTGGCTATCTGAGGTGTGATCCTTAAGTTGATGTATAATATGTGTGGTTGTAGTAACAATCGCTGTGTTTGCTCAAGAATTTCCCATATGAAGGGTTAGAATGATCGTATATTTTACATTAGGATGGATTAAATACTGTACTGTTATATATTAGCGCTCTTCAAGAAATTTAGATGTGGAATGTACAAAAATATAATGTTGTAAATGTCATATGAACTAACTCAGCCTCGATGAATCATTGATTTGGTTTCTATCCGAACAATGTAAAATACCCCAACTTGAATCTAAACTTTTTTAAACCCTTAATAGCGGCTTTCTTGAGAAGAGTAAGAAGCCTTTGTTCAACAATCTAAATAATTTAGTTAAATTTAAGGTAAAGGACTATTACTAGACTTTCATTATCTTCATTCAACACAATTATTTCTATTATTTCTATATTTCATTAGTCGTATTAGGTATAATTAAAATCGTCGACAGGACATTAAACAAAATTTCCTGTCCACCTTTTATCAAATTAAAATGATAATATCTATTTAGCACACTTTGCTAATGTTGGTTGTAATATTTTAGAGATAATATTAAAAGTCCCATTTAAGAGAGAGAAACCAGTGAGTAATTTCTGAGTACGAGATCCCGGTGATATCAGTAATTATTTGCCTTTTGATTACCTGCTTCCTATAAAAAAAACAAAAGTGATCTAATAGAGTGCAATTACTTGAGAGTGAAAAAATTGTTAGATGTTTAGCTAAACCAATAAAATTGCATGTCAAAAACTTCGATATATTAAAAAAGGTCCAAATACACCGAAAATATTATCTATGAACAATATTTCTCAGGTATAATAAATGTGATCTAAACATTTTCTGTGTATCAGCTTAATTAATGATTATGTGGACTAAATCGAACACTATAAACCTCGCCAAAATTAAAGCTCCATGAATATATACTAATTTATAGTTAATTATAAACATACTAATATATTATTATTATATATATATAAGTATATATATATATATAAATATATTAAATATATATATATTAATTATTAATATATTAAAAATAATATTATGATATATATAATATTAGATATTACTATATACTATATATTTTAAGTTAAATATTATTAATAATATATATATATTAATATAAGTATATTAAATTATATAATATATATTAATAAATCGTTAGTAATAAATACCTTTGTGAGAAGAGCCACTTTTTTTATTCTTTATGAGGTAAAAATAACAAGTTTTATTTATATTTTTATTTTTTTATGTTTTTTATAATAAATGATTAGTATAAATCATATATTTATTAATTAACTAATTTACTATTTATATTTTATCATAATTTTAACTAGTCACAATTATTAATTATTTCATGAGATTAAAAAACTTATATAGATGAGGATGAATAAAGATGAATTAGGATGTTTGAGGATGAATGATTAATACATGGTGGTTTGAACGAGGATGAGTGAGAATGAATGTAGGATTAAGGATACATAAGGATGGTTCAAAAACGATGATTGGTATTTTCACTTGATGCATCCAAAAAGGTTTAGAGCCACAAGTGTGAATAATAATGATATTAATATGGAATATCCAATTGTTTGTAGTATTAAATGGTGGTAAATATCTAGAATATTATTTCGTAATAAGATTTTTATTCCCTATCGTTCTTCTATTTAAGATTTATTTTGTATGTGCTTTTTTATTTTTATTTGTTGTTTGTATTACTTTTTTTTTTTATTTATATACTTTGAATAATTTTTAATGCGAGATTCATTATATTCTCATATTATTTTCTATTATGTTCCTCTAATATTTAGTCAATTTGTTTGTTCTTATATATAGCGTGACAACTCGTGATTAAAGTGTCATCATCGTGACAAGAGTTGAAGCACTCGAGAAACAATAACCAAAAATCTTGAGAGTAATTCCTTATCATCCGGCAAGTGTGTTTGGGTGTAGTTCAGCCACTGTTTATGGCTATTATATCCTTTCTCTTTTATTGTAATTTTGTTTTGTCATTATATTCTGTTCTTTATTGACTGTCAAATCTTATAAAATGATTATCACTGCATGCGTTAACTAAACATATTTAATGAATTAGGGGAAACTATCTGGCCCGGCTAGAAATAAAACTACTGCTGTTGAACTAAGATAATTTCTCCTCAAATAAAAGTAAGCTTTAAAATTTTCTTTAAAGAATTTGAACGACATTTGATCTGTTAATATTTGTTAATTATTTTCGTGTTTTAAATTCAACACAATAAAATCAGAACAATTGCTTTCAATTATAGTAAATGTTTTGATAATAGTTTGTTAACTTCAAAAGTTTATTTTAGATTCATTGACGATAGAAGGGAAACTTAAAACCTTTAATTTCAAATGTATGATCACGTATATATTATCAGGAATGAAATATATTTATGCATGAAAGTGTATTACCTTAGCCATTATGTTAATTGATATTATAGCTAATTTAATAAAACTAGGAAAACTCATACTACTGAACGTTATATAAGTATCACTAGAACAAAAGATAAGCTTTTGCCATAAGCTAAAGAGGAAATAAGGCTATAAATGAAACTGCTGATTAATTTATATTTATAAGTTGTCCTTCCATTATTTATTATTACTTTTAGCCTTAGGCTAGGAGAAAATCAATAAAAGGAAATAGTTTTTACATATAAAATTGTTTGAAGATCTTTTAAATTGGGTCATAAAGATTTAGAATACAAAAGTTCGACTATAATATATATTTTTTTTTTGAAATTAATTTATATTAATTCCAAATATTCTCAGAGATTATATGAATATATATTATAACAATAAATGAGGCCTCTGGCCAATACGGCGAATGGTGGATTTATTTGTTTTAAAATAAGAATTTTAAAGAAAATTAATAATTTATAACAGGAAAATAAAAAATCAACTCTCCTGGTTTACCAGAGCGAGGTTATTAGGTTTCTTCCAAAACGTGAGGAACTGTATACAACGAGACGCTATGACGATTCCGGAATATGTTGAGCAACGGATATTCTGCCGAAGAAAGGCGACACACGCTCTGGATCTCAAAAAAGTATGCGAAATGCACCAAGCTTGTCCCGCACACAACAATATTCTCAAAGCAGCTCATAATATAGGGAGCAGATGATAGAGGCAATCAATAATGAAGTCCTTAACAATAATAATCAATATGGAGGAACAAAACAAAAATAAATTATGATAGTGATTCAATGTAATATTAAATAAATATAATATTAATTTTTTATTATATATTATTTAATTATCTTTTTATATTTTATTTTATAAATTTTTTCTCATATATCTTTTTACTTATATCCATACTGAAGTTTTTAAAATGAATTATATTTTGATCTAAGTACTTTATGTATTTATTATAACAAATTTAACTATTTAAAAACTGGCAAACAATTCTATATTTAACATGAGTTATAAAAACATTATGTTTAATTTTAAATATGTAAAAATCAATAAAATTAACACTATAGAATATTTTTTTTAATTAATATAGATAAGGAAATATTACTTCCCTCTCATTGTACAGCTATATACAAACTAGTGAATATAAGAATGGTGATATAATTTACATTGATATATATATATACCTTTATAGGTGTCTATGTTTATAAATACACCACTCTTTACTTATTTGGTTACTCTTCCATTATCGTATAAAAATATTATACATTTATACTCTAATTGCGCTATATTAATAATTTATTACAATAAAAGACGATTAATGTTAACAAGTAAAATACTTTTATTTTCATCTATACTATTCTTTACTCACAAAATCAATAGAATTTATTTATTACTATCCATTCTTTCATGCATTGAGACGTGATTTGAAGAAAATATTGAAAATATATGAATATACATGCTTTTAATAATATATACAATTTAAAAACTCACAAATATATATTATCTATATAATATATATATAGTATATATCTATATATAAAAAAATAATAATATTTATGTAGTGACATATATTTAGTAGCATCAAATTTAAAAGAACATTGATGAGTGGAAAGTAAGAGCATCATATCGAAACAAGTAATTAGCTGTAACTCGTGCATCTGGGCAGCGTAACAGAGAAATATGTTTCATTAATCTCCGAAAGAGAAACTTTTTCGACACCTTCGACTTTACTATCATATCTCCGTATGAGCATGTGTTTGTTTGATACGGAGATATCCGAGTCGCTAACACTATTGAGTTGCTCGTGATGAAAAATTTCCCACTTTCCTCTGATAAAAATATCATTTATAAGAAGTGACAAATATTATTTTGTATTCTGCCTCTCATGTGTCCTCTCTTCTAGTGTCCCCACCTTTATTCTTATTTTTTTATTTTAGAGAATTGTTTTACATTATTTATTATTATTATTATTATATTATTATTGTAATTAAATAATTAATAATAATTAATAACTAGGCATCTTTAATTAATTGTTAAAATTAAATAAATTAGACCTCAGGTTAATATTTCAATTATGGTAATTTTTCTTACCAATAGCAGGGTCTTTGTCTTTAAATTAACTGTCAATAATATATGAAATAAGCAAAACTTTACCTGTTTATTAATATATTATGACTGAGAATAACAATATTATTCCAAAAATCACATAATAAAAGTATGTAAAGAGTATCATTAAGTTATATATATCTGGTTTCGGAGAGGCTCCTATCTGGGCAACGGTATTGGGACCATAATGTAGAGAAAGAGATCACCCTTCATGTTAATACAATTATTGTAACTTACATTAATTATATTAATTAATAATGTGAATGAATTTAGCAGTAATTTACTCTGATATCTTTAGATGTCTCTAGCGTCCAATGTATTATATATATTGTGACATTCTAATTAAAGATAGTGTAGTACTTAAGTATATACTTGGTAAGTATAAAAAATGAACCCCTTGCATATTGAGGGATATAGTGAAAAAGTTCACCCTGGTAACCATTAATATATTATATTACAAGATAAGTATAGAAATTTTTTATGAGAATGTTTTTAGAATTAATATTTTTTGCAATTGCCTTTCATATTGTGTAACAATTTTAAAAAAGAATATTAATATAATATTTTAGTTGAAGAAGCCTTTCACAGATTAACACAGTTTATAATAGTATATATAATATATAATACTTATATATAATATATAATTAATATATAATATAATAATATATAAATATATATATATATTATTACTTATTATAATATTATATTATAATTATATAATACTTCTCACATCTCATCAATCCGTGTTTTGCTCAGATTTACGTATGATTTACTGAGTTTGATTATCTAACAATGATTAATGAATCATGTGTTATCATTCATTAAGAAATATTCATGTACATTACTAAATTAATCTATATTTAATCAAGTATTATGTAATATTTATTTAATATTCTCTTAATAAAGTTATGAAGAGTAATATTTAATTAAACTTTTTTATTAGCTCCTTTATTCCACAAATAAGTTTGATATATTTTTATAAATTACTTAACGTGTGACCAGCCATTTGTTGGTGCAATCTGATATTTTGGATTTTCCGGGCGAAACGAAACCGGAAAACTTTCCTTCACGAAAACCCTATTTCTCATGAGATGAACAGATATTTACGCGTGTCACTGAACCCGTGAACTATCTTTTTTCTTATGTGAACTTTCTCTCTCATATCACATTACATCGATATGAGCTAGGTTATCTAATTCTGGATTGTAATAAAAAACTTGGTTCTATAACAAATGTGACGAACGTCTTCTCTAATGAAGTGATTCACTGGCTAATCTGTGTTGTGACATAATGCCTAACTATTGAGCCTCTTTGAGCTTCAGTTCTAGTATAGCCACAAATGTGTGATAAGATGCGGATCAACACCTCAAACTCTATTTAATTAGTAAAATAGGAATATACTATATTAATACTAAGATCTAATCGTTGGATGCCACATATATATTTAAAAAGAAGCCATATTTTTCAGAAGCCAGCATTCTTTTTAGAAAAGCTTGTCTTTTCAGAAGCGGGTAACCGTGTTTGAGATTACGAATCCTACGATTAATTAACTTCCACAGATCATTGAAAGTAAACTTATCTTATCTCTTCTAGGTCTTTCATCCAATTCTTAACTATTTTCGATATCAAGCTACAGAGTTATTTCTATATACTATTCATACAGTGTTTTAAATATAAGATACATTAATGGAATTCTGTGTTTAAATATATTAATACTAAAAAATACCTACAAGTATGTATAATCTTTGTCATAACTTCTACTTAAAAGTTATTTTCTTTTTGATAAATTAATAATTATAATTGTGATATATTAATAATAATAATCATACTTATAAATAAATAATAGTAATTATAATGAATAATAATTGTAACACACAAATGAAGAAGATAATAAATAATAATAATAACTAATAATATTTAATCTTGATATAATAATAATAATAATTAATACATAATTAAATAAAATAATTTAATATAATAATAATATATTTCATATAATAATAAAAAATAATAATAAATGTCCTAATTTTACATAAAATAATTAATAATATGAAATTATAGAGAATAATTAATAATTATATAATAATGAATAATAATAATTAATATAATAATAATAACACTGTTAAACATGAAATTTCTTGGACAAATATAAGTAAAAATTGATTATTTGAATATAAATTAGTGCATGAGCTTACACAAAATGATAATTCGCCCGGTTTTTGCGTATCAAATCAAAACTCATTGTAGTGAATTATTTTTCTGCTGTGTTAACACAGAACTGTTCAAAATGTTTTATTGTTATTTTTAACTTTTTTCCAAAGGGTACTGTCCACACTATAGTGCATCAGGATAGCGTTAGAAGATATTTAAGGGTACTGGTATAATCGTTATTTTACTATATATTTTGTCAATTGATGAAAGAAAAAAAAAGTCAAATTATATATGATAGTATAGTATACTAATATTATTAAGAAGAAAATTTTATACAGAATTAATGCAATGACTAATAACTATATATTATTAACTAATTATAATTAATATTATAAAATTTTAACCATTAGTAACTATTTGTAATTTATACAACTAATAATGATACATTGTTTATCACATTACGTACTACTTATTAATTAAAATTTAATATTCAGTAGAGGGGATAGAAACTTGCTTCTAAACTAATGATCATGATTAATACACAACTAACTATACAAAAAAAAAAACTAAGACTTCTCAATAGCATTAAATTTTTGACATTTTCAATTTTTTCTTATAATCACACTATATAATTGCAATACGCGGTAAATATGGAACACATTAAACAACGATAATGTATTTAGAAATGGATAACTGAGGTGACGGTTTTAGTAGATGTACAGCACATTATAGATAAACTTACTAATCTTGATAAGTTTAACTTTTCTCTTTGTCGGTAAGCATTCGAGCACATACCTGCATAGGGTCGAAATCATAGGTAAATTCAAGCATATACAATAAATGAGTCTTCCAACAATCAGTAACTGTTACTAGCCCTCTTCTCAGTCACCATTTTAACATGAGCTAAGAAATCCAAAATGATGTATCTCGTGAATAACGGTTCTTATATCCAAGAACTTTATAGATAAATTTGGTGGACTTAGAATAAAGTATTAGCCTGAAACACATATTAATATAACTAAACATTCTGCACATGGTCTTACCAGTATTATATAGCTAGCGTATTATAATGTCATTAATTTCATTGAGGTAAACTTATGCTTATAGGTGTAATATTTGTAAGAAGTCACCAACTTTTAATCTCTTCTAATTTCAGTTCACTATAACACTTCACACTCTATTGTAGAAACGAATATAACTAGTCTGAGGCAGTTCTGGTTAAGTGTTTTAGTGTATGATGCGTTGCTGATCTCTGATCTACGTGTATATAGCGCATGAAAAGATTCTTGTTAAACTACATCATAGAATAAAGAGCTTTTCCACAATTTCTTTCACTTCCAGTTTTTGAAGCAGTCATTACATTTTTGGTGTCGCTACCCATTCATACAAAGAGCTACAGTCATCAACTGGAAGGAGCTTAGTTCAGTCCATTATGTCATGCTTGCATGCTAATAATATCTCAGCTTCTGTTTTTTTCTCTCGTACACTCCAGATACCAGGCTAAAACGTTTGAAAGCTATTCATATATACCGTTAACACATTCATGGTCATCCTGATGGTCTACGCCTTCAGAAATCTCGTCTTCTAACTCTAACCACGAGAGTTTTATGTGTATTATGATAGTCAAGAAGATATGAATCTTTGCGATCTATCTATTCAACATCAAGTCACCCTGTTTTCATACGTACGAATTTTTTTAGATCACCTGATTCTAGTGGCGTCAAGGATTTCCTCATCGGACATTCTCTACTATTTTTGTCTTACTAAGTCAAGAATCCTTTTGTACGCCCGGTATATCTTCATTAATCCCAATAGCTAACACGTCAGAAACTATAGGAATATATTTTCAGTTGAAAATTCCTTGCATTGCTTGAAATTCTCAAGATTACAGATAAGTTTTTATATACCTATCAATTTGAGGTTTATACATGCATATTCTAATAACCATACTCTCATTATACCCTTGATAATGTGACTCAATCTCTCACACAAAATCTAGTTTCTTTAAGTAATAATTATATGTGCATTACTTACTTCTCTATTCTTATTCAGTACCTGATTTTTACTAACTTATACTGTAAAAGTGAAAAGATCCTCGGGTAAGCACGCCGTGTATTAACTATAACACATACTTTTAAAAACGCTTTAGCAAAGTGTCTAATATAACGCGTTCGCTACTCATCTCGGTATCACTATCCGTAAATGCTTGTGAAATTCCTCATAACGAGTTAGTATGGTACCGCAAAAACTTACTTCTATTCACTCAACAAAGGTTATACCCACGAATGACTTGAAAAGAAACCCTCCACTCTCGTCTACTTTCCTGTTATCTACATAATAAATAACTATATGTTAGCCTATCACTCTCAGGTATGTCTACCATGGTTCAGCCTAGTGAAATTTTATATCATGCCACCCGCTATGAAGCCTAAGCAACGTACCGAGGACTAACTCGCTAGGCAAATTAACACCTTCTCGTATTATTAGATGTTTCTATCAACCTGGGTAAACATGACTTGAACATCCGATACCGTCATATCGAGATTGAAGGCTTAGACTATATCATCCAGGTCTATGATGGCATCCTTAGAATTAGACTGTACTATAGTTATCCACTATCGACTTGTCCAGACTATGACCGACGGTAAACTTTGCTGCTACTGTAGATATACTAACGGTATTGTAATACGGTCATACAGCCCCTACGTAGATGTTCTGCACTACTAGAAAATCTCTTCATGTCTCTAAGGTGAGAGTTTTGGGGCAAAAATTTGAAGTCCATGATTTGCAACAAGATAACTCGGGATTGATACATGCACGATCCGAAATTAAACTTATAATTGATGCAGACAATACGAATTACTGAATGAAATATACTTGCTACCTGGTGGAAGTCCTATTCCAATGAGAAAAGTATTCATCCTCTTTTTTTCGGTTTTTGGTATTTCTATTAATAATACACTAATAAGCACACACAACAAAAAATGAATTTAGATGATAATAAAGAGAATATAATGAAATTTCAATATATAATAATAATAGTATAAATAAGTAATAAAAATATATTAATAATATAATCTTTAAATAATAATAATAAAAAATAATATATAATCCTATACGTAAGTATAATTAAATGAGTAATTAAATAAATAAATAATCATAAGAATAATTAATATTATAAATAATCATATAATAATAATAATAATATAATAAATAATAAAATAATATAATGAAAATAATTAATAATACAAAAATAATAATTATAATAATCAATAATAATACTACCTTGTTACAAACTTATTTTATCCCAGGCTTATAGATCCAGGAGCCGAGGGGTTCAATAATAAATCTAAATGATTGAAATCAAACTGATTTGTTTGTTTTTACGTGAGTTTATTTTGTTTACTATAAAAAAATCATTATGACTTTTTTTTTTATGTTTTTTTTTTTATAGGCAATTTTATTTTTTTTTAATAAATTAATAATTAATTCAAAGCTATATCACCTATATAAATGATAAGTATGTCGAGAGAAATGGGACTATTTTACTACTAAGACCAAAGTCCACAATGCACCTTCAATTCCATTTGCATAACATAAATATAAAACCAAAATCAGTTCTCAACTATTACGTAATATACTAGTATAAGTTATATTTTAGCAATATTGATATTATAATATATAATACCACTCGCTAATTATTTATTCTTACTATTTTAGTATATATATTTAATATTATAACTGTATATATATTATATTAATATATGTAATATTATATATATTATAATATAAGTTAAATATATATATCTATAATATATAGATATATATATTGATGCTTATAGTATATTTTAAATTAAAATTACTTGTCTTAATATTAATAATTTTATAGCTACTATAACTTATTATTATTAATATTGGATTCCAAATATTATTGACTTAAGTGCTACATCTTACAATGTGAAAAATATATTTGGGAGAGAATATATTTAATCAATTATAAAATATACTCGGATCTAATGATTTGTTGATATGTTACAGATAATATAACAAACATTAATACTAATGACAAAAAGTCAATTTGTGTCTAAAAAATTAAAAAAATTAATAAGTAATACAAAAAACCAAAACAAATGAAAAAAACCAACATTGGTTCTAGCTTCTCAGATGTATAAAAATGCTATTACGTTAGAGTGTTAAAATATTGCTTATATCATATTTAATAAGTTTTTCGAAACTATAGGGTTGAGGTTCATTTTAGGATTCATATATTTGTTACATACCGTTATATTATATTCAACATTTTTCTATAGTATTTATTATACAAAATACACATAATACATATATGACAATCTCATTTACTCGAATTTTCTCTAAAAGAAATGACATTTGAATAAGTAAAAAGTATCCGGTATAGTTTCGAGTCCAAACGGTTAACCTCGTAAAAGAGTGAGTCGATCATCCGCCGGACCGAGAAACTTACTGAAATAAATCGAGTGACAGCCGGAACCAAGTTATCCCGGTACATCAATTCCTAATATATATATATATAATAAATATATATATAAAAATATAATATATTATTAATATATATATATAATTTAATAATATATATTATAGAAATATATATAGTATATATATTATATTATATATATTATATATATATATATATATTATATTATATATTATATTAATATATATATATATATTTGTTAAAGGTAAAACAGAAAAAACTATGATAAATTCTTGATGAAATTGGCGTCGATGTATTACCAAATAAAGAAAGAAAAAACAAAGCAGAAAATTATGTGGCTTTTTGAACTACCCAAAATATGAAATATTCCCGAAGAACAATGCTACACTTTTTCTATGACACTGCCATCAGAATTGAGTCTTAACAGACAAGAGAGAGAGAGATGAGAGAAGCAGATTAGAGAGAGAGAGGCGGAGATGCGAATGAGATGAGAAGAGAGAGAGAGAAAGATAGAGAGACGAGAGAGACGAGGAGAGAGAGGAGAGAGAGAGAGGAGAGTAAGAGAGAGTAGAGGAGAGAGAGAGAGAGAGAGACTGAGAAGAGAGAGAGAAGAAGAGAGAATGTGAGGAGAGAGAAGGAGAGAAGAGGAGAGAGTTTGGGGATATTTTTTTCTCTATTCTTCTAAATTCTTCTTTATTTCCCAAAGCACTTTGAAGACATTTTTTTTTTCTCCAAGACTTAATGAATGCCTTTGTGAACTTGTGAAAAATTGTTCTCGCTTTTGCTTGTGGCGATGTCAAAAGTGAACAAGGGCCATTTCTTTTCGTCTGCTTTTATGAGTATTTTGACTAGTTTCATTTTTTTCGGTGTATTTATTAATCTTAGTTTATTAAATTTTCGTTGATTTTTAACTTTCACACTGTACTAAAGTTGAATTCTATTTATATACCGATATATATATAATAAGTATAATATAATTAATATATTAATATATATATATATATATATTAATATATATATATATTAATATAATTATATATATACTATATATTATTATATATATAATATATATAATAATATTAAATATATATATATATATATAGTATATATATATATCTATATATAGCTATATATATTTATATTTATATAGTATATATATATATATATAATATATATAAATGTATATATATACTATATATCTAAATATTATATATAGTATAAATATATTATTATAATTAAATATATATATATATATATATGTATATATATATATTATATATATATAT
>JABUQX010034037.1:0-5000 GCA_015478945.1 Trachelipus rathkii | reverse complement strand
AGATGGGAAAATTTAGTGAAAAGAGAGACAAAGAAGGAGTTCAACAGAGGAATGATATGCTTTTAATGGATAACAATACTGATGACCTGCAAGGGATGTTGGTTAAAAGATTGGCTCGAAGGAGGTAAAGAGAAAATGTAAGCAAATGGGAGTAAGAATAGACGTTATTATTAAAAGGTAAAAAGAGAAGTTTTTGCTAGAACATTTAGCTATTAAATAGTCATACTTTACATGGGATGAATAACAAAGAGTTGCGAAATGAATTAAAATGAAAGTGAATAGCTGCAAAGAAGAAGGCCGCCGAACGTGCAGTGCGATTAAGATTGTTAATATCTAGTGAGAGAGTAAAAACTTAATTTTGGAATGAGATTAAACAAGAATCGGAATAAGATGATAACCTTATACTTGGGTAAAGACATAAGTTATGAATGTAGTGCAGGATGATATGAGAAGTGGAGAGAGATGGAAAGAACATTTAGAACTACTAAATTGGAAGAGTAGATTAGGAGGAAGAAAGAAGACAAGGTTCACGAAGGAAGAGTTTTCAGTGTAAAATGTAGGCATAATTAAAATGATGAAATAGTGATGCTTTGAAGTAAGTCAATAAGAGATAAGAAATCCTTCTGGTTGGATCCTGTAATCAAAGTAGAAATGTTGAAAAAGGGAGGGACATTGTTGTGGAGTGGCTGATGTAGATTATCAATTGTTTTGCTTGGGATCAGTCGCGAGGTACTATATTAGATTGGCTAATATTCTTGTCTTGGTACCAAATTTTATAAGGGAATGGGGCAAAAAAGAGTGTTCTAAATATTGAGAATAAGCTTATTGAGTGTGTAGGTAAAATGATCATTGGACGAGTTAAATATGAAAGAAGTTTAAAAGTTCAGATAAACAGATGGTAGAGTGAAACCCATGTTGTTTTAGGGATGTCGAGGTATGTGTGGATCATGATTATCCTTGGAATGCTGGCAGAGAAATTTCTTAGAAAAAAAATCAAGACGTGTTTTCGCCAATCTTTCTGATTGGAAAAGGCAAGATAGAGTCAAGAGAATTTGTGGAAGCATCTAGAAATGTAATGGAATAAATGTTTGCTAGTAAAGGCGATTTAAACATTTTACAAAACATAAAAAATACTAGGACTTACCCAGGGAAGGGGAGTGGTTTAAAATATGAGTGGGTCTGAGACAAGGTTGGTTGTTATATTCCATGGTTGTTTTAAGTATTCTTTAAGATAGTCTTCTTAATGTTTACATATTACGTATGGAAGGCAGTGAACTGAATGAAATAAATGGAGATCAACTTCTTACTTGTTGCCGACGATTTCCTCGTGTTTGATTGCCGATACACAGGAAAACTGCGCCTGATTGTCGATTGGAGTTTAACCGATTCCAAGGAAAAGGACTTAAAAATTCAATTTCCGGCTAAAACGTAAAGTGATTAAATCATTGTGCAAAACACAATAAAGGACAATCGTCTCGAAGTCTGGGTGGTATATTCATAAAGTGAATGGAAAGCCTGGCAGAGACACCTACAGTTTGTTGTAGATCTTAGGTAACGATTTGGGGCTTTCGGAGCATGCAAAGACAAATTGACTCCTCAGGGTGCTGAGTGAAAGGGTACTTAAGCAGCCTTTAGATGAATTATGTGAAAATCGGAAATTTAACATGAAGGTAAAGTATGAAATCTGTTCGATGTGTATATGATTTCCAACGTTTCTGTACTGGATTCCCAGACGTGGGCCAAGCTAAACACTAAGCTGAAAAACAAGAGTGAGTTTAAAATGAAAGGTCTGCGAGATATTCTGTGCATAGAGAATAGATAGAATTGAAAATGTAAGGATAAGGGATTCATGTGCCGAGAGGCGAAATGTCTGCTTGGAAGAGCTACAATCAAGGGGTATAAATGGCTATTTGGTTCAACTGTGCTTAGATGAATGAATATATAGACTTCGACGAAGAAGTTTTAAATCCGAAGTGTAAGGCATATAGGAGAAAGGGGCCAACCAAATGGAGGTGGTTTGAGTATAAGGGCTATTAATAGCAAAGGGATTAGTAATGGATGAAGGAAATAATTATACGCGAGAACAAGGGTCACTTGAGATAATTTGTTCATGGAAATTTTCGTCAATGGGTCAATTTAACTGAACCTGAACATTACAAACATCGCCAACAGCATTCCTGAATCTGCTAACTGACACCACCCTCTGTCATGTTATGTGTATACGGGAAAGCATAATAATTAATCAGAATAATATAAAATGAATAATAATAATATGATATTTTTAACTCTGTATTTATATTCAAGTGATACATTTAAAACTTTACACAGACTAAAATTATTATTTCTTCAAAATAATTTATTATGAAAATGGAAATAATTTTGCATACTAATTATCACTGATAATAGGTTATTACTATTTATTTTATTATTATTAACATAACTATATATAGCATTATATAAATATATAATAAAATTATAAAATATATATATATATTTATTATATATATATATAATAAATATTTATATATATATATAATAAATATAAATATATATTAATATATATTATATATATATATATATAATATATAAATTAGATAAATATAATTATATATTATAGTATATAATTTATATATATATATATATATATAAATATATATATAATAATATATATTTGTAATATATATATATATATAATATAATTATATATATATATATATTATTATATATATAATATATAATATATTTATATATATATATTAAATATATATATTATTATATATATATATAAATTTATATATATAATATAATTATATATATATAACGTAATATATATATATAATAATAATAATATAATATATTATATATATATATATAATATATTATAAATATAAATATATATTATATTAAATATATATAATATTATATTATATATTAACTGGGTATCAATGAAATAATAGAAAAATAAATAATATTAGCAGATAAAATTATTAAAATTATTTATACATTATATATATATTATAATCTATTATAATATAATATATTCTAAATATATATAAATAATATAATCATATACATTATATAAATAATATATATATATATATTATATTATATATATATATAAATATATATATATATATAATTATCATATATTATTATATATTATATATAATATTATATATATAAATATATAATATATATATATGTTATATAATATATATAAATATTAATTAAAATATAATAATAATATAATTCAGATATATATATATATATAATATAATAATATATATTATAGTATATCATATTATATATATAATATATATATATATGCATATATATTATATATATATATAATACTATATATAGTATATATAATATATATATATATATAGTATATATATATATATTAATTAATAATACTAAATATATATATATATATATTATAATATATATATGATATAATGGTAATGGTAATAATGGATAGTGTATTAATATAATGATATAATAATAATGGTTGTTAATATTCTGTATATTTTATATATTTTTTATGTAATATTTTATTATATTTATTATAAACTTATGTCCGATAGCTCAGTGTAGAGCACTCGCCAAACAACATCTAGGGTCCAGGTTTCGCATCTGGTGGGTGGGAAGTTGTAGCTATTCTCTACCTTGAACTGTTCGTCTGTTTGGACTTAAATGAGTACACCGTCTCCTATATTAGGGCTGTGCCTGTGAGTGACACCGGTTGTTACTCTGTACTATTATATATAATAATATATAATATAATAATATATATATAATATATATAAATATATTATATATCTATATTATATATATAATAACATATATATTAAATTTAAATAATAAATAAATATTTATAAATAATATAATTATAATATATATTATATACTAATATATATATAAATATATATATATATATATATATATTATAATATATATATATTATATATATATAATATATATATAATTAATATAAATTATATATAATAAATAATATATATATTATATATATTTATATATATTTATATATATTATAATATATAAAATAATATATATTATTTGTATAATATAAATTAAGTCTATATATATATTATATTATATAATATATATATATATATATATATATATATATATATATAATATATATAGTATATATATATATATACGATATATATATATATATTATATATATATAATATACACGCACTAATATATAATCTATATTATTATATATATTATATAATATATATAATATATATATATATATATATAATAAATAGTATATTATATATAATAAATATACATTATATATATTATATAATTATATACATATATAAATAATATATACATATATAATAATATAATATATATATATATATTATAATACTATATTATATATATAATTATAATATATTATAATATATAATACAAATATAACCTATATATATATATTATATCATATAATTATATATAAATATAAATATTAATAACGCATATTATATATAAACTTATATATCATAAATATATATATAGTATATATTATATTATATATATATAGTATATATTATATATTTATATTATATATATATATTATATAATAATAAATATATATATATATATAATATCATATAAATATAATATATAATATATATATATATAATAATATATTATATATAATATATATAAAATAATTATATATTATTATATTAATAGTATAATATATATATTATATAATATAATAATATAATATTATATATAATGTGATAATATTAAAAATAAATAATATATATATATATATATATTAAAGGTAAATAAAATTATATAAATATATATATTATTATATGATATATATGTTAATATATTATAATATATAATAATATATTATATATATCTATTATATATCTATATATATATATATAATAGATATAAATATACATATATCTATATATATTATATTAATAATATATAATATATAATAT
>JABUQX010034036.1:30000-32374 GCA_015478945.1 Trachelipus rathkii | reverse complement strand
AGAATCAAGATTTTAGAAGTGTTCCCCTTCCACACTCTCTCACATCATTTCATCAGTTATGAATGCACAATCCCTATTCATTATTCTTAAACTTTCGCGCTTCCTTCCAGAAAAGCTTTCTATTCCCTTGTAAGTACCCGTTGATCTTTCTTCCAAACTGTTCATTTACCTCTTTTTTCCTCCTACGTATGCATCTTTTAGTATTCATTTTTTTCTTCCTTATATAATTAGAAACATCTTTCTTTTAAGACCTCTTCATTGGCATTTAGTACATTTAACCACGTTTCTTTTTTACTTTTAACCGCTTGCATCACCTCTTCCTTCCACCATTTACTATTAACATTCTTACTTCCTACTTTAGCATCTCCACATACTTCTTTTACACTACTAACAACCGCTTCTTTCCTTTGATTCCAGATTTGTTCAGTTTCAACTAGTTCACGTTCAACTGATATATATTCAAGCACTCTTAAATACTTATCCTTATTACCTTATTCACTTAACTTCTCATTCTTAATTCTAACGACTTCCTTCCTTATCACCTTCCTCTCGATCCAAACCCCTACTACCTTAATTTTACATAAAGCATTATAATGATCCAATAAACTCATTCCTAACCCCCTCACTGATTTGACATCCAACACATACTTCAACATTTCCTTCTTCACCAGCCCAAAATCAATTATCCTTTTCACTTTGGTACCATCTCTACCTACACTAACTCTAGAATACTTATGAATCCTCTTGCGTTTAAGGAAAGTATTACTTACGCACATACCTCTCTCCTCAGAGAAATCAATCACCTTAATATCATCCTCATTCTCTCCCGACATCCCAAAGCCACCTGTTATACCATCCCTTTTCACTTATCCAACCATTTAGGTCACCCAGCACAATCAATCTGAAGCTCCTGCTCACCCCATCCAAGACATCATTCAGATTATCCCAGAAAGTCACACTCTCTTCAACATTACCCTCAGATGGATTGCATGTCACAACCATACATACCTTAACCTTTTCAAACTTAAATTTAACCATTAGAATTCCAGTACTCACACAAACAAAATCTACCATAGCTCGGTACCACAGGTCACTCATCAGAATAGCAATTCCTTCTCTCCATATATCTTTCCTTTCCACAGTAGCACATACACATATCACACCATACCACTCATTGTCACCGTTTCATTTCATCTTTGTTTCAGTTACAGCGGGCTAATCAAATTTACCCTTTCTGAATTCATCTATCACCTCTCACCTCTTCTCCTCATGATTTATTCCACAGATATTCGATGTACCCATACGACGATTCATACACTTTAGCGGAAAGATAGAAGATCGCTTACTGCTAACATGACCTTCTCCGGTATGCATTAAAATTCTTGGCAAAAGATAGGTGACAGTGGGCAGCTAACCCAACTACCACTGTCCATTCAGTCATCTTCTACGACATGCATATATATATATATATATATATATATATATATATATATATATATATATATATATATATATATTATATATATATATATTATATATATATATATATATATATATATATATATATATATATATATAATATATATATATATATTATATATATAAATATATATTAATGAAAATATGTTCTTGAAGCTTTTCAAATATAAAATAGTAATAAAAGTTATTTTAAGAAGAGTGTGAATCAAGTTCGAAAAATCAAATGAAAGTTTTTTTTATCAATTTTTTTTTAAATTTCATTTTTTTTCACTTTTTCTTTTATTCCTTCTTCAATCGCATTTATTATTTTTCTTGTCAATAAAGATGGCTTAATTTAAAGAATCTGTTTAGGACAGGACTATTAAAATCTAATATTGAATTTTATGCTCGTATCGAATTATTTATTGTAGGGTTGTTTGGTTTGATTTAGTTATATGAGTTAGTATGTATTTATTTATATTATGGTAGGGAGTATAATTAGTAGTAGATATATTATATTGTTGTTGATGTTATTATATATTATAGTATTATTATTTATATATGTATGTTATTTATAGATTTATATATTATGTTGTAAGTTTCCTATAATTTTTTTTTGTTGGGTATATATATATATTTAATATATTCTATATAAATATTATATATATATATATATATATATATATATTATATATATATATAGATATATAATATATATATATAAATTATATATAATAATATATATATATATTATATATATATATATAATATATATATATATATAAATATAAATATATATATATATATATATATATTATATATATAGATATATATATATATAATATATATATATATATATAGTTATATATAATATATTATATATATTATATATATATATATTATAATATATATATAT
>JABUQX010034036.1:0-25000 GCA_015478945.1 Trachelipus rathkii | reverse complement strand
TTATTAAGATTTAATTCAGAATCAACATGATAGAATAAGAGATATATTAAGACAGCTAATTAACTCGCAAAGCACCTGTTTCTAAACCTCAAAAGATAGAAATTAGGTTCTGACGTGGTGTTACTGCTTTGAAGAACGTGCTAATAAGCTTTAATGTTCTGAGTAGACGAGAATTAATGACAAACAGTAAGACGGATGGAAACGAGAATCTCTACTGCTTAACTTTTTCATAGAAATAGAAAGCGATGAGAAGACTACAGAACCAGATGTCGATCTGACTCGTAGAGGACTCGAGAATGGCTCGTGCTCGAACATGATGGTGTACCGCCTCTCAGGTAACCGAAAATAAGTGTACTCTCATACTCATCTCTCTGTTAAGAGTGCCCGTGGTACCTCTCTTCTAACTCATCTCCTCTCATTCTCTCGCTCTGTCCAATCTCGAATCGATATATCCTCTCTATCTCTGTCTCCTCACTCTCACTCTCGTCTCTCTCCCCCTCCCTATAATAATAATATAGTATAATGTAAATAATAGACTATATGTGATTGATAAGATATAGTACTAATGATATAATATATAATAAAGGAACTATAGATATAATATATATAATGATATTATAAAGTATATAATAGTAAAAAGCAAAAATATAAATACTTAAATAAAAATAAAACTAGAATATTAGACACAGAAGAGTTATGAGCGTGGTAATATATACTATAGTAATATATATTTATATATGTATATATACTAAGTGAGGTGTCACGCTAACACCGATAGGTATATATGACAGAGTAAATAAAAGGAGTGATAGCTAGTAGATTAGTCCTCACTATATAGTGTATATGTATACGAGCGGAGCGTAGGCATGGCCAGGGTGAGTAAAAGTGGTGTGTATGAGTTATAATATATATAAGGAAGACTAGTAATATGAAAAGGGTAGTAGTAGAATACACTATATACGACAAAGTAAAAAAAAGCTATATATATAAAATATGGTAATTATATTATAGAATATACCAAGTTATAGGGGTATTGGATATCCTGAGATATATGATACTGGGCCGGCCTACCCCCCGCGATATATGAGCATATATCATACCTCCACCTAGGCTACCCCCTGAGGCTAGTATATAAAGTCGAGGCCCCGCACTAAACGCCGCTAGATACCGGAGTAGTTATATGAAAAGAAAATATAATTAACCCTAATATGAGAATATTATATCTATATAGAATATAAAATCGATATAAAAGCATAATAAAGAAAAAATGTATAAAAAATATCAGAAAGATAGAGATTCTCAATATAGGTATATAAAAAAAAATTGATAATAAGATTATGTCTAATATATACAAAGAAAAATAATAAAAGCAGAGGTAGGGAATATCTGCAAGAGTGCAATAATCATGGTTAGAATTAAGAAAAGAATTCAGAAATAAGAAGTGAAAGAAGCATAAGAAGAAATGTTAAGAAGCAAGATAGAGAGATGATTAAAAGATCACTAAAATAACATATGCGTACCGAATACACGCAATTAAAAAGAACAATAATCAATATGAAAATACAATTCAGTACAAATGACTAAAAAAAAATAGGTTGAATATATATAAACACAAAAAAACACAAAACTCTGTAATATTTATTCTCGGCGGAAACATTTGAAGAAAATAAGAAAGAAATATACTAAATAAATGAGAGAAAGTTTCACTTTACTAATCAGTCCTTGTGAATTTGTATTTACATATATAAATAAAATTAATAGTATAATTACTATATAAAGTAATATATAAAAAGAAATAAAGGTACTATATATAATATATATATCCGAATAAAATGCCTAAGTGGGTATTATTTATACGTTAATTACGTAAAATTCCACTCCTCGATATAGAAATATGTGAGTATAATATAGGCAACCATCGTTAAGTATTTATACCATATATTATAGATATTTATATTATAGATAAATAATATACTATATATATAATATTATAATAATATAGTAATATTATAATACAGTGATTAGTAGTGAATCAAAAATATTCCACCACTACCCTACTCATCCAACGGTACTATAAAGCCCGTAATTTAACAAGTTGTATACTAGGTGATACTATATATAGGGGGTAAATATAAAGTCAAACTAATACAACTAAATCTCTAACCCGCCCACTAAATATAAGTCACGTATACCCATATATATAATGTGAGTGTATGAGCATACAGATATATAGCCGGGCGTTATTATATAAAGTATAATAGGTAGAGATTATTAAATATAAGTGTAGAGTAGAAATTCCTAGTTTAAGACGATGGAATGAACTAACCTAATATCATAATATATCATATATATATATATATATATATATATATATATATATATACTATCATATTTATTTATTAACTGAAACACAGAAATATATTGTAATTACAATTATTTAATGACAATATGTGTATATATATTTTTAATATAGATATATATAAAACGAACAGTTTTGTTGATTTGGATAATTATGGGAGAAGATTAAAGCCAATGTAGAAGTATAAAGGATTAAAAGAGATCAGCACAACACACAAAATTGACAAAAACTTACCATAATATAACATGCACTACACCTCAAAGACAAACGTAATATGATGTAGTGAAGTATACCTAAGTTAATAAGCCAACAATAAAAATACTACATAAATATATATATATATATATATATAGTATATATATTATATATTATATATATATATAGATATATATATATATATATATATAATATATATATATACATAATACATACATAACATAACATACATACCATACATACATACATTACTTATACATACCATACATACATACATACATAGGCTAGCATCCATCCACCCGAAACATACATATACCCCATAACCAACCCACCTATCATATATCAACGACCCTAGGCAAACAACACGAGATATAAGAGAGAGTCCAGTAAATGTAAAGAAGGTAAAAATTATTACTATTATAGCTGGTGCGAGCTACAATATCCATGGAGAAGCAACACAAACATACTAGAGAGAATCTATCAGCATCACCATGAACTTTATTAAGGCAACGGCCATATACCAGCCACCAACAAAGGGAAACACAATCGCGAAAAGGAAGAGACAAAAAATTACGAGAGCATAACGGGTGCAGACTAATGAAAAAGGATAAGGCTAATATAACAAAAAAAAAGAGCCCTTGTAAGGCACAACAATATAACATATTCGACTTACTAAACTAGATACTACGACTACCATGACCACATCATACAGACTTCGTCTGAGGATTTCTACAGACTTCGTTCAGGAGCAAACTTAAAATTAAGAACAAAGGGAAATTTTTAATATTAAAGGAAAATTATTGTGTTGGTTGCTATTTTTGGGTTTCAGAGCTATGAAATATTTAGAAGAAAGTAAAATGTAAACTCTGAGGATAAAATCACATCTGTAGCATATTACCCGAATCTTTATTAACAGTGTGGTACCTATTTATAATGATAGGACATATCGTCTTATTTTTGCTGTGTCACGGATATGTGCGATACTCTGCTTAATTACAGAGACCGGTACCCTCAAATATTGATAACGCCATGATTAGGAGGTCCGTGAGGGGTTCGCAGTGGTTGTGTTAATGAAGGAAAACTAAGAGACTCCTGTCCTGGATAGATTCGAGATCGTCCCCCAGCATTAGGTAGACCTCAATGGTCTACGATACTACCAGCTGAGCCACAGGCAGGATCCGACCCAGGTCTCCCCTATTGAAAAACAGCGAAGGACAGTTTTGACAGGTATCTGATAAATACATTTCAGTTTGCTGAGAAGAGGAGCATTTCCTTGCAAAGTTTAAATCATGTTACATATAATGAAACAGAACTCCCCATATCGTGAGGGGTGTTGATGTTTCCAAGGACTATTTTTATACCCTCCTTGTTTATATTGTTCAAGCCAAGGATGTTTATATTGTTGCAACAGAAGAGACGAAAGAACCTCGAAAGAGGATAGAAAGTGTGGTAAGGAATGATGCTTCTTTGTTAAAGAAGAGGAGAATTAGTAGGAAGGTTAGATTTTTCTATCCAAGAAGCTCGAACTTCACAAGTTTGACAGCGACCCCAATTCCGTAAAATACACCCTAAGTCCAGATCAGATTCCCGCACAATAGGAATCGAAAGATTAAGAGTACGTAGACGTCAAGTCCCTCGGCAACGTAAAAGGAGGAACAGAACTGGAATAATAGATGCCCGAAGACCGATATAGTGGTCAAGTAATCGGCAATTGATATGGATGATTGTTAGGAAGTGTAGCAGATTGTAGATAGATCCCCACATAGAAAACAAGTTTAGGGTGAATAAATTGTAGGAGATAGAGATGTATGCTCGAATACCTCTCTGCCAACACCACTATGGACAGAAAAAATAGAAGGGAAGTCGCTCACATTCAACCACATGTAAGTACGTAGTACTTAGAACCGTATGGACTTGAAGAAAGACGTAAGACAGGATAAAGTAAGCCGGAAGAGAGAAGGAGGAGAACGCAAAAGAGGAGCTTGGAGAGCAGTGACCGCGATTGCCATACAGCCCGGGTCCCCGAAAGCTACTAGTGATGTACGTAAGAGGCAAAACGCCAAGAACTCACGCAAGTCTCGCCGATAGTTTCCTATGAGCGCGGTCAAAACATGAAATCGCGAGTATAATAGAATGAAAAATGACAACCATGAGAGCGCATTGAACTGCTGATAAACAGTAAGCATGAGAAGCTGATCGAAGAAAGAGCACCAAGAATGAGGATTCCAGATGGTCTAAGAAGTGAGAGCGAGAAGGGCTCTCCAACAGAACTCTTAAAGAGATATTAGATGAAACGGTGAAGACGCCCCACCTGAGAGGCGATAATAGGTTGCGATGACAGAAGGGATCAGATGCGAGTCATTCCCAACCTTTTTTAGGAATAGGGTCGAGACATGTAAGCGTTTGCTTCCAACACTGAGGCAAGGTAATCTATCATTAGTATGAGACCCAGGAAAATCAATAAATAGTATACGAGGTCGGGAAGACCGAGGTTAACAAGCACACGTAAATAGCTAGAATAAG
The DNA here is from genome assembly GCA_015478945.1 of Trachelipus rathkii. Classification (NCBI taxonomy): domain Eukaryota; kingdom Metazoa; phylum Arthropoda; class Malacostraca; order Isopoda; family Trachelipodidae; genus Trachelipus; species Trachelipus rathkii. The sequence goes on along the minus strand of JABUQX010034036.1, from coordinate 19,902 downwards.
CAGACATTCCTCAAAACTCGGGGATAGGAAATACCATCCGGCCACCACGCCTTCCGGTTAACATTACTTAGATCACTCTATCAGGAAATCCGCAGTGGCACTCGGGATAGCAAAATGGTAATCACCGGCAGGAAGACATCCGACACCGTGGAAGAGTGCCGCAGAAAGAGAGCCAGAGGAGGAATGTGCCGAGAAAATCGCTACTTCAAGGGTTGAGTTAGAGGAAAATATCAGGCCGAAGAGAAGAATTGGCGCAATGAAATCAGTGGAGAGTTAGCAAAGCAGATAGCCAATTGCAGATTCGAAAAAGGTGAGGAAAGAACAGAGCAAGTTAACAAGAAGTTGTTAAGACAGAAGTTGATGGCAAAAAATCAACAGAGAAAAGATTTGTCAGGAATGATAACCAAAGTATTTTTTAAGCCGCAAACCTTTGTATTCTTTAATAGAAAGCCCCCCGCTATAATTCGCGCTTCGCTGCGAAGATAAATCATCCCTAGCACAAGAACTTCGCAGAAAACGAAGTAGAGAAAGGGATTAGACACGATCAGGTGATCAGGCAATTCTCACACCGAGGTACCGCTCTGGTCTCTAGCCAGAATGGCCAGAGAACAATGCACTATCGAACCATGGATTATGTGAGGAGAGAAAGATTTAGTCGAAAAAAGGAATGAACCTGTTTATCCTGTCAACGATTACACCTCCACCTTAGTGTGGCAGAAACCAAAAGAGTTACTTCCAGAGTCAACAGCAAGTCATTCCAATTATAGTTAGCGTAGAAGCGACGCAAGGCCTCCCAATAAGCCCGAATCAAAGGCCACTGAAGCAATAGTTCAAAAGGGCAGAGATGGAGCTTTGGAGACAAAGTATTAAAATTAAGAGATATAAGTTTGTGGACATGTGGTCAGATTACCCAATTATATATATATATTAATATATATATATATAGCTTATATATATATATATCTATATATATATATATATATATTATATATATATATAATAATATAATATGTAGTGACCGATAATGAGTGATATTATAAAGAAATAACTATCATAGATATAAAGAGGCCCAATAATATATAGAGATATATATAGTGACAGAGAAAGTTATTAATATATGATTTGGTCTTACAACTCTTTATCTTAAATTTAAGAGCGGAGTGAGGCTCTCTCAGTTTAGAAACTTGAAACTCTCCAGTAAATGTGTTTAACTTCAGAACAACAAACTATCTAGTCCGCTCTAGGTAAATCCTCGCCGGCCGAGACTATAACAACCACCTCAATAGTTAGATCTAGTGGTGAAGCAAACCTACAAGACCATCCTGGGAGATCCTCTCCGATTCTTGCACCGCCGGACAACGACGGATCCCCTCGACTAGGTCTAATACTGTACGCTTACATCAAAGTAGTGGAGGATAAAGCTGTTTTGGTAGACCAGCTGAAAACTTATATAATTAAGTCCGAGTGAGGCAGATAAAAAATAGACATATATCTTATATTGATTGGAAGAGATCAAAGTGGCACTCGTACTCTTAGCGTATGTTTGTCTATAACCAGCCCAGATCTTTCGAGATCGGTTTGCCCGAAAGATGCGGCATTGATGGCTGCCCGACTGAACTGGCTATGAGATTCCCTAGAAATATAGAATAAATGATAGTGATAAAGTGAACATATAGTATATAGCCAGTAGATAATATGATTATACGTATAAAAAAGTGAGAGGGCTGGAGTAAACAGTATAGGTAGCCCAAATCAAGTAATATAAGCTTTAGATATGAGGAAACAGAGTGGAGTAGTAATATATAACTATGAGTGACGCTAATATATTTAATAGGTGGTAAGGAATCTCAATAAGCCGTATACAGTACTCTCAGAGGCGCATCTACTGCAGTCGTCCGGGCTACTCGTGAACTCAGACACGAGTGGGAAATGGGAGTGAAGAAACGACAGGCATTATTGTTTGCAAATTTTACAATGTCAGCTGCGATGAACCTATAACACGGTGTAATAATTATTGTTATTTTGAGCGAACGTTGGACAGTAATTAAAATGAAAATTCAATACCATAATAAATAAGTAAAAAATATTACTAGCAAGTAAAGTATGAAAATCAAGAAAAGGCAAAGGGAAAAATAGCCGCTTGATGAAATAACCCTAGTCTGGAGACACGGCACACGTACTCCTCCACACACACAATGAGAAGAACCTAGACTCCGCCGTGCCCAAAGCAATGGAGGTCGGATATCGTATGGTGAATTAAATTGATCCCTATAAAGAACGCGTTTATAAGACCAAATCACTAGCCTCGAGTATAACTCATACTGTTACAATACTATGCATAAAAACATAATATAATACGTGCATATATGAGACACATCACACGGATATTATCTGGAAGATATTCTGGCCCCTATCGCGTTGAGAGAATCAATAAAAATACTTATAAAAATCCATAAGCAAAGCGAGAGAGGGAGATATAAGAAACACACGAGAGTTATAAACGAAATATTAAGTTAAAAGATGTATTAGTCGTGTGAATTCTACATTATAGTAAAAACGAGTAAAAGATAAAAAAAAAAAATAGTCCTCATAATTTGCAGTAAACTCAAATATATTTACCTAAGGAGTGATATAGTAGTAATAAGAGCAAATAAAATTAGTAGAGCCTCAGTAAAGAGATGGCTACTATACAGATGAGGTAAGATATAGGTTAACATAACAAGCAGTAATAATTAATAATATAAATATTAAGAGGAGATAAGGTAGATTTAAGTGAGCTAGAGAAGGTTAGTAGAGGATATGTGTATTATAGCAAGAGCCAGATACTAAATGAATTCTTATATAATCTAAGAGAGATACCAAGTAGATATTAGTGAGCTACTCACACTTCTTGTTATTGTAAAAAGCCCGCCGTTATAGACTACGTACTATAATAGCTAGTATATATCCCTGGCAACGGATGGTCAGCTCAGTAAAATGAGATAAAACTAGTAGTGAAGTAAGTAGTATAGTGAAATACTATGAGAATTTATCACTCATAACCCCCGATGAGTCACGCTGTCATACTGTCACTGATATAAATGCACCTCACATAAAGATATAATAAACCTATAAGGCTACGTAACTATATAGCTAAAATACCTATATAGTAAGTATTAGGATATGGATAGAGAAAGAATATTAATATAGTCGAAGAAGTGAGAAGAACTCGTATACTCATCCCATATATATAAGGTTCATATACATGATTACAGCGTCCCACTACTTATTCAAGATAAGTCACTAACGTCCTAAGATGTATCGATATAATAGAGTCACTAGTATATATCCATAGTATAATATGTGATATACGTAACCGTAAATATATATACGTACTATATATAATAGTATACCCTACCCAAAGCACCCCGATCAATAAGGTCCTCCTCAAGGTGAATAAAACGCAGTTACATACTATAAGTAGCAAGGTAGGCTAATAGGACAGGTATCTGATAGGTAGAAAGACTACTTTACTATAGAGGATATATACTAATATATCTATATATATATATATATATTATATACTAGGGCTAATATTAATATAGAATAGTACGATAATATATAAACTATACCATTAATATATTATATATATAATATTTATATATATATATATAATATATAAATATATATATAAAATATATTATATATATAATATAAATATTTAAGAATTAACCTATTATATATATAATATAATATACAGTATAAATAATATAACAGTAATATACATGATATATATAAGATAATATAAATATATACTATATATATATATTATATATATATTAATTAATATTATAAATTTAATAAATATATATAAGACCAATATAGACTATTAATATTATAACTATATAGTAATTACATAAATATATAAATATAATATACATATATATATATAATAGATATATTAAAATAATATACTGATATATATATATATAAGAATATACATATATATATATAAATAAAATACAATATTAATGATGTAAAAAATAAGATATATAAAGTAAATAAATATGAATATTTAATATACGACGTAATAATAATGTAATATATTATTATTTGAATTATATTAAATATATAACAAATATATATAATGAATAATATAAGAAATATGATAATAAATTATATATAGTATAATATTGTATATATATATATATAGTATATAAGATATATATATATATATATATATATATATAGATATATAAATATATATATATATAATATATAATTATACTAATATATGATATATATATAAATAGAGAGAGAGGAGAGAGACGAGATCAAGAAAGAAGATAGAAGAGAGAGAAGAGATAGAAGAGAGAGAGAGCATACAAGCATTGGGTTTTCAACATTTACCGTATCTGAAGTCGCTAACTATATATATAAAAATAGATATACATTAAATATATATATTAATATTGCACTCATAAAGCATATATCATACCGAAATATATAAATATAATAGATGAATAAAAGATAATAGATAAATTATAGATATATAATAATATAATAAGATATATTATATATAATATCATATATTAATATAAATTAGATAATTATAATATATAAATAAGATATATTTAGATAATAATAAGAAATATTATTAAGTATGATTGAGAAATAATATGTTATGAAGGCAGATAAGTAGGTATATAGATATAGGTATGATATTATATATATAACGTATTGATGTGTAGTAGTTAATACTATAGTGTATGAACTATTCAGGCCGGTTAGTTGGAAAAGAAATAAATGTAGATAAACTACCAGAATCCGTAATAAATATAATATATTAATATACTCAGCGGTCAATATGTGAATAATAGTAGAAGGCCACAACCAACACAACGTGATTATCTATAGCCAGCGACTGCTAAAGCCAGCGACTTACTGGCTGAGAACATAGACAAACATCGACTGACAGATACGTCACCGCTCCCTTGATTTCCAATCAAAACACTCTGCAATTTTTACCATGTTTACTAATATATATAATATAATACTCATAATATAAATATATAAGTAATAAGATATATATATAATATATAATATAGATAGATAATATATATATATATAATATAGTAATAGTATACATATAATATATAGCCTTAGGATTATATAATGAAAAGGTAAATGTATTAACCTTATTTCATATATCGAACGAACAATGTAATCGAATTTTTTTCGGACTTATTTCAAGAACAAACATAGTAATTTAGCGGTATAAGAAGTTGACACAAAACAAAGTTTATTTTTTTTTTGTAAAACTAAAGGAAATACCCAAAGTTAATTAAAATCGCCAAGATGGAAAAGAGTCAGTGAGTCTACCTAAGGCCTCAGCTAAGGGGCCGGATGTGAGGGGGGACTATCAGTACCCCCCTACCTCTGGTCCCACCGCCGGCTCAAGCCCCTTAGAAAAAAAAAAAAAAACACTAATAAAATTAAAAAGAAAAATAAATCACCATATTAAAAATTAACATGACTTATTAAGTAATAAGCAACAATTGTAGGCGAACTCTGTTCTTCTTCTAATTGAAGGTTTAAAGATTAACACGTCACAAGTGCATGGAGTAAACGAATAGTGTTCATAGCGATACATTCGAAATCGTTTATTTTATATGTAATCAATCTTTTTATATCCGTCTAGCAATTCTCTAGCTGATTTTAGTGAATGAAATATCATGAAATATAAAATATAAAATTATATAATATATATTTAATAATCATAATACATATAATCTATATATATTATATATATATTATATATATATATCATATACTAACTCCATATTATACCGTATATTATAAAAATTCTTATATAATTATAATATACTATAATTACTAATATATATATAATATATATATATATGATATGTGATATATAATATAGCTAAAGGATATTTAATTTATATATATATTATAAACTAATATAATATTAATTTAATAATAATAAATATACTTATATATATATATATAATATATTATATATATAATAATATATATATATATAATATAAAATATATATAATATATATATAATTAATATATATATATACTATATATAATAATTAAATATAGTTAATTTAAGTTATTAATAATTTATATTTATCTCAAAATAATGATAATGATTATAAATTGATTTATTATATCATATTTATTATATATTATTTATTATTTTTTATTATATATGACGATTCTTATAAATCAGATACCATCCTATTATAGTTTAATATTCTTCATGGAATACCTATTTCACTAAGGGTCATTGGTAAAATAATATAAAAAGCTAACGGTATGATAATACTACCTTACCAATCTATACTTTAACAACCAACTACTATTCAATAACCCGACCTTTATAAAGACGTATGAAGATCATATCACAACCCCTATATTAAATCATACAATTAACACAAGAAGTATAATATTAAATACTAAAATATAATATATATAATAATATAATATACAAAATATATATATATATATATATACCAATATATATATAATATATATACTAGTATAATATATACTATTAATTTAATATATATATAAATATAATAATAATCATAATAATACTAATAATATATATTACTATATAACTATATATATATATAATATATTATATTAATATATATATATATATAATTATATATATATAATAATATATATATAATACTATTATATATATATATTTACTATATATATATACTAATACTATAAGTATTAATAATATTATATATCCTTATATATATATATTATATATTATAATAATAATAATATCATATATATACATACAGATATAATATTATATATATATAATATATATATATATATATATAAATAATATATATATATTATATATATATATTATATAATCTATATAATATATAATAGTATATACTTCTTACCGATTTGATAATAATATAATTCAATAATATAATATATATATTTGAAATTTGAACTCTATAGCTGCAAATGAAAGATATTTACGTAATGTAAAGCAAATTATATTTCTAGTATTTTTTAGATATTTGATAATTTTACAAAAATTTTTAGTTAATTAATTTTGATAGTAGAAAATATTAATATATAAGAATTTTTTATATAAAAAACGAGTATATATATATTTGTATATTGTATAATTTACCATTCAAATATATAATTAAAAAAATTATATATACTATTAGTAATATTAAATAATAAAATTATAAAATATAATGTATATAGTATATATATAAAATATGAGATTTATTTATATTATAAAAATTTCTATTATTATGTATGTCACTATTAATATTAAGATATCTTATCGACTGTAGATGTCAAAATATATAATATAAACTATATTATATATTATAGAATATAATATAATATATATATATAATATATATATATATTATCAAATGTATAAATGCCTAAACCTCCTAATAGAGAGTTTATGAAATTATTGCTGAAAAAATAAACTAAATATCAACATTCTATATATATATATAGTTTAATATTTGTTTTAAATCAATTGATTAATATTTTGTATATATTTCATATTCCAAGTTATAATATTTCTGAATTAAAAATATTTCACCGGACAGCTATTTAATTAATAAAATTATAAATGCTATAATATAGCTGTGATGACAATCCCTCTATATATTAGCAAATAGAACACAGAAAGTATATGAAATAAAATTATCTGGGCAATTCAAAGAATTTACCACGTTTAACAACTTTTAATAGTTAATAAAGCTACCTTCTATCGTTGATGATCTTGAAGATGTTCTCAACATATTACAACGGTTCGGTAAATATTTTTTTAACGGCCACTCCTTCATCTTATACTTCTGTCCTCTATTCCTCCTCGTTACGTCTGATCTATTTATCTCTGTGCCTTTTCTTTATCTTTTTTTATCTCTATCCTCCAAGTTTCTTTCTTCTAAGATTATTTTTTGTCACAGTAAGAATGGCGCGTAGCAGGGATAATATTTTCAGAGGACTTGATGGGGGGGGGGGGGGCCAAGAGCCCCTCTATCTGATAATTTCAGTAACCCTGTTATGAATTTTAATTGGGTAAAAATATTTTTTCTGGGGGAGCAGTAAGCAATCTTGGGGGTTCATAACCCCCTGGATCCACTAGTTAACCTCATGCTAGCAATGTAGACACTTCTCCGTGAATAGTTAAGAGGACAGGGGTTTTTTGAATTATATATGCTTAAATGAGAAAGAAGAAACATGGTTATTACTATACTACTAATAAGTAAGTATATGGGTGTCAGAAGTTAGCATGTCTATAAAAATAAGAAAGCTAGCATCGGATGGATAGATTTATGTATAGCCGTATATAATTATAATGTCTTATACATTTATAATAGCTATCATATTATAATAATTAATTAAGTAATATATTACATAAATTAATTTAAAATATATTATATTTATTTATTAATATTAATATATATAAATATTATAATATTTAATTATTAATAGTTATTAATATCTAAAATTATATATAATATTTTATATAGACAAGAGAGTATACCTATATTTTTAACTAAAAATTTGAATCGAGATAAATAAAGTATATGGAGATGAATGCAGTTATTAATAATGTAAGTAGTATATATATATATATTATATAGATATATAATAGACTAAATATTATCATTGAGATTACGAATGTAATACAAAAATATAGGTGATAGATACATGTTGAATACTATATATAGAATGAATTTATAGAAAATAGACTATATATAATATATATATATATATATAAAATATATATATTTAATATTAATTAATATATATAATTATATATATATATTATACTTATATATAACTATATATATATAGATATTAATACTTATATAAAAATAATATATAGATAATATATTATAATATATATATATATTGAGTAATGTATTATATATATATTATTATTAATAAATATATATGATATATATATATTAATTAAATATATAATTATAATATTATAATATATAAATATATATATTTATATATAATAGTATTTATGTAATTAAAATTTTTAATATATAAACTTGCCAGTATATTGGACTATTAAAAAATATAGATATATTAACAGGCAGTTAAATACTAATATATTAATAAAATATAGTTATTATATATAGTATTTACATATGGTTATATATAATATAATACGTATATATATATAGATAATATTATACTATATAATATATAATAATAGTTAATACTATATAATTATATATGGTATTATATATATATATACTATAAATTATATTAGAATATATATATATATATATACTATATATATATATATATATAATATTAAATATAATAGTACTATATATAATATTATCATATATAATATATAATACGGTCATATTAATATATAATAGTAAGTATATATATTAATATATATATATATATACACTATATATATATACAATTATAATATATATATATATATAGTTATATAATATATAATATATATATATAATAAAATATATATATATATATATTATATATATATAAACTATATATATATAATATATTATAATGATATATACTATAACTATATAACAATATATATACTTAGATATATATATATATTAATTAAAATAATTAATATATATAATATAGTAGTTATATATATATGATATACATATAATATATATATAATTAATTATCATATTATATATATTATATATAAATCATATATATATATAGTATATATAGTAATGATAGTATGATCAATATCATTATATTAGCTACACATCACTATATAATATAATAATATATATTATACAATATCAATATATATATTAATATACCTATATGATATATATAGAGTTATAAGTGTTTGATAAGAAATAGATAATATATATATAGATATAATAAGTATATATATTATAAATATATATATATATCAATATATATATATATATAATATAGTATATATATAAAATTAATTATATTATATATAGCTACTATAAATATATATATTATATTAAGATATATTATTCGTCATAAATAATGAGGTAAATATATTAATATTACATATTAAAATATATATATATATACATAATTATATAATATATAATATGAAGTAAGATAGACTATATATATATATATAGATAATAATATAAAAGTAGATATATATATATATTAATATTAATGACATAATAGATAATATAATTATACATAATATACTAACTAATATATTATATATATTAATATATAAGATATATATATAACTGTAAAGATTATATATAATTAATATTAGTAATATTTAATAAATAATATAAATAATATATATATAGTATAAAATATTATAACTAATAGATTATATACTATAAAATATATATACTATTATATTATATAATACTATATATTATATAAGATATATATAATTAATAAATGGATATATATATATTGTAGATATATTATATTTATATAATTAAATATATAATATAAATATATTAATATATAATTAATTATATAAGCTATATATATATTATAATATATATTAATATACTACCTATAATATATATATATATATAAATAATATAATATTATATTAATAATATATTAAATAAATATACTAATATAAAGTGTTATATATATATATATATATATTAACTATATAAGATACTATATAAATATATATATATATTAATTAACATATTAATATATTAATATGATATATAATATTACATATATATATATATTATATATATATATATATTAACTATATATTAATAATAATATATATAGATATATATTAATATATATTTTGTATATATATATGAATCTTCTAAGTATTGTACAATAAATAAAATATATATATATATATATATATATATATATATTATATATTATATATTTATAAGTATTATAATATAATATATATATATAATTGATATTACTATATTTATAACTACTATATATATATAAACATATAAAATATATAAAATTCTATGTGTAAATAATATATATAAATAATATATATAATATCTATAAATATATATATATATATTATATATATATAAATAATATATAAATATATTATGTATATAAAATATAAAATATATATATTAATATAATATAATACAATATATATAATATATTATAGTATATAATATATATATACTATATATATATTATATTCTAACTAATAAGATATATTATATAAGATAATATTAATATTTATATCATATACTTATATAAAGATATGAATACTATAATATTATATTATATTATATAAGTAGTAATATATATTATATATATATATAGTTAAAAATTATAATAATAATATAGTAATATATAATATATATATATATATTAATATATATATAATTAAAATATAGTATATATATAGTTATATATAATATATACTATATATATATATATATATACTATATAATTTAATATCATATAAATATATAATAATATAAATATTATATAAACTATAATATACTTAATATATTTAATATTTTATTATATCAATTATATATAATACATTTAATATATTTAATAAACTTACATATTACATAAATATTAATACTTATATATAATACATCATAAATATATATAATATCATAGTAATATATATATAATAATATTAATATCATATTATATATAAATATTATACGAAATATATATATATATAATTAATATTATACTATATAATTAAATACTAACCAATAGTAATAATATAATATATATATATATATCATAATATATGATATAATATACTAATAATTATATAATATATATTTTATCTTAATTATAATAACTTATTATATATATACTATATATATATATTAAATATTTTTAATATTTAGTATATTATTTTATAATTTAATATCGTACAGGTAAAAAGTTAATACACACTAATAAATATTTATATATATATATAAATTACTACATATAATACATTTTATTACATATATAGTAATATGCATTCATTATATATACTTATATATTAATACATATTATATATATATGACTATATACTATTATATACTATATATTAAATATATTAATTAATCATTATATAATAAATATAAAATTAATATATATAACTAAATATATTATACTATATATTAATCATTATATATATATACTCTATTCTAAATATATATATAAATATATGTAATATAAAATATATATAATATATATACTTAGATTACTACTATATATATAACTATCAACTATATTAATATTACTATAATATAAGATAAATATACAGCCCTTCAACATATAATCAAGAAAAAATATTTTCCGCTTTTTTTTATATTTTTTTTATTTTTATTATAAAAAATTTCACGTGAAAAGCAGCCTGCAGGAAAATCTGAAAATTTTTCTAAAATGACACAATGTCATTTTATTTGTCTTCTTTTCAGAGCGTTTTCTTGATTCTTTATTTTTATATTACATCCTTTTCAAAATTTAGAAACGTGATATTCAGCTGGTAAAATATATTTCTTTGCACAGTATGATAAATTTAATACAAAGATGCTACATAATTAAAAATTTAAATGAAGAAAATGTACCAAATTTAAATAAAATTGTTACTAAGATTTGTAACTATTTTTTAAGATGCCAGATATGATAAATAATATAAATATTGAGGTGTAGATTACAATTTTTAGTACTTTTTGAAAACAAATACTTGGTCCGATACTTATTTTAGAAGTAAAATATTAATAGATTAATTCAGTTAATAAAAATATTAATTAAACCTTTAATTTTATTAGCTGATTCAAAGATATGTTGCAAAACTAACATCTATTTTTGAATATTTTTATTATTGTATTTAGAGTGTCAAAGACTAATGAAGAAGACTGAAATATCTTTAGCTATTTTTAGTAATTTTATTATTATTTTCTGTCCCCTCCTTGAAGAGACGTGTGTATGAACATTCTGTAAAACAAAAAAATAATAAAAATTCATCTTCCAAATAACATAGTCAGCATGATTAGCGACATTCCATAATAGTTCTCATGTTTAACATTAATAATGTCATTTATGTGAAATGGGGATTTCTTTGAGTGGATATGATCCATGTTTATATAAAATTAATTTTCCTCTTTCAGATCTGTTGAGCAGAGAAACTTTTTCATAATAGAGGTCACTATGGGAAAATAAAAAATAAAGTATTTTACCAGGATTTGAGAAATACCTCTTCAGCAATAGAAGTAGTTAAAATTGTCTGAAATGGTTGAAATGGTTTACCTTTGGTGTATGGCTAGTTCTAAACTAATAAGTTTTAAAATTAGTTTCATTGATTTTATGTATATATTAATAATTTGAGTATTATAAAGTTAAATCCTTTTTTAACTCTGCTTATTCTCGTGGTATTTTCCACCAAGGAACGCTACCTTTCTTAAATTACCGTCTTCTTCAAGCTCCAGGTAATTAGGTAATAAAGCACTTACAATTTTCAATTCCGTGATCGATAGCAAATATATTCATAGTTCTCCTGACACTAAATAACTCTTTTCTGCACGCTTTAGAAGTAATATAAATTATACTTTACTGGTTCCTTCTTTACCTCACGTACTCTTTCTGGAATTTGCATAAATTAAAAAATATGTATTAAGGGAATTTAAAGTATTCAAATTGTGATTAACAGATATTTAAATTCCGATACGTACACATCTGATGTTCTACCTTCCGTTAAAAAGACTGAGAAAACTGTATCCACTCAAATCATTCATTATCTGCTAATTTCCAACTACTTAGACGATTTCGGGCTATATAATACCTATACCTACTTTTTTCCAAGCCTCATTCTATCGATCTTAACGATTCTGTATAATTACCTTATCCTAGACAAAATAGTTTATACAATGCACTCTCTTCTATAACTCGTATAGAAGGTGTACGGTCCTAGATGAGTATTATTAATACCTGTCGAGGGCCTCAAAATATTAATCTAATCTGAGCTTGCCACCCTGCCTTAACTTTAAAATCTATTCCTGTCTCGCATTTCTACTTCGAACCATCTCACTTCTTGCGCTTAGACTAAGTGCATCTCGTTCCAGCCTGAGTGTCGTAAAAAAATGGCAGGACCCTCTCCCAAAAGCTCCAGTTATTTGTAATAATAGTTTATATTATCTTTATGTGTCTGAGTGCTCAGACATTAAATCTATCCCTTAACAAAGTAAAGATTATATAGAAACTATAGGAGCGTTTCTCTGTATTCCACTTAGAATTGCTTTCATAATAAGGGCTCTGTTGGTAATTTTCTTTCTTCTCCTTCTGGTACTTAGTCTTCTTCCCTTCGCTATTTAGATGAATGTTTGGCTGTTATGCTGGACTATCGAAAGCCTTGAAAGAGTCTGGCATCTGAAGACATCTGATTTTATCTGTTCGTATTCCTATCTTCTCATCACTAGCACCTGACCCCCTCGACACTCCCTGACCTCTCTCTGATTTCTTCTCCGGTCGTTCTTTAGACAATCACCGTTCATTCTTTAAATCAATAAATAGTTACCCTCCTCAATATTCTATTTTATCCCCAATTCTGTTTCTACTGTCATAAATAACCTTCTCTTTATTACTTTGACACTTATTTACTCCTATGACAACGACTCCAACCTTCATTACTCCTTTCATTATGATTAAGACGACCCTACCACCAACAATACCAAAATTAAAGCTACACCAACTAGAAGGACGGTCTTGTGAGAGCAGATAAAATACTTTATCTTTCATAACGGAATTACTGGGTTCGATCAATCGAGACTAAACACTAGAGTATTAGTTTATCAATACTCAAAAACTCAGTTATTTCATCTTCCTACTCGGCTAATTCCCCTTTACAATTCTAACATTTTCTTCGAAAACATACAAGTCAAATCTTTGTGTGTCTTTAATATTTTTCGTGTTTCTCTCCTCGTGACCTTAATTGGAAGAATTACAGAGAGAGAGAGAGAGAGAGAGAGAGAGAGAGAGAGAGAGAGAGAGATAGAAAGAGAAGAGAGAACGAATATAAAGGAGAGAGAGAGATGAGAGAGTGAGAGAGAGAGAGAGAGAGAGAGAGAGCAGTTGGGGTTTTTCTAAACAAGCTTCTAAGTGGTCGGATGTTCTAGGACACCTTAAGAATTTCTTCACATCTCCCAGGTTGCTTTCTCTTCTCTTTATGGGGGTGTCGTTTACTCATATATGGACTATGCCTCACACATCTGCGGGGTTCCACTCACACAGCTCTTCTTGAAAAGGTGGAGTATAGGACTTTTTGAAATATTAACTCTCCTGTTTTCATCGACTCTCTAAAGTGGCTTTCTGCCCGTCGAATTTTTGTGTCATTCTCTTCATTCTATAGCTATTACACAGGTCACACCCCTTGAACTTTTAATTCGCATACCTCTACTGAGAATGGTTAGTGCGACACACCCTCCTAAACAATCTCATCCTTTCTCTATCAAGCTATCTAACCCTAGACTTTACCGTTATTCTCAATCTTACATTTACTTCACTTTTAAAGTCTTGAACACACTCGCTTTATCTGTTTCCCACATTTCCTTTTGACTTACGAGCTAGAAATCTCCTTATATCGGGGCATGTCGGCTTTTAAATTGGATCTGTCTTGTGAACTCCTTTCAACTTCTTGGCTATATTAATATATATATATATATATATATATAATATATATATATATAATTATATATATATATAATATAATATATATATATATATATATATAATTATAATATATTATAATAGGCCTATATATATAGTATATATGAATATAGTATATAATAATAAATATATTATATATATATATATATATATATAATTAATATATAGTAATAGATATATTACTCTGCAAAAATGGCTTATTGCACATAAGTTTAATAAATACTTCGATGTAAAGGTTACAAAATTTAAGGGACAGAGTATGTATCTTATAGTGACAATAATTTTTGGTGAAACATGCATTATATGTCACAGATATTCTCGTACATACGATAACGTGGGACCAATTGGCAGCAGGTAAGGAAGTCAGTGTAAAATATAACAAGAGGACCGATACCTCAATAGATATAAAAGTATGAATTGATGAAATTAATAAAACGAACTTCATAATATTGTGTAATTGGTAATTGTAACAGTTACCTGTAAATGTCAGGACCTCGCGGGTAATGAGCAGTCCATTCTACATAGTATATACAGAGTAGTGAAGTATCATAATGAAGGTAACTACTAGCCATTTGTTATGTGATGAATGTGTGCTTGAGATAAGTAGCAATTGGCAAGGCAGTAGGGACATCAAGCCATCGTGACCTTGAAGTAGATTCAGCGTTTATGTACTAACACATCAGAGCATTATACATTCATAACCAATATATACCTATATATAATATAGATAAGGTACAACATCGGGTATTAGAGGAGGAACCAACGAATATACCAGTAGTAAAAGCACCGGATAGGCAATAAGGCACGCGAGAGACAATATGTAACATTATATCCATTCCTAAATACAATCCAATCAACCTCTCTCCTTCTTCTCTCGACATTCTTATTCCTACTGATACATTTACCATATACCCATACGGAGTTACAATGATAATTATCTCCGATATTATTACAATGGTTGCTTTAACTAGGCGATGAGCGGCCAGGTGACGAGGCCTGCAAAAGCATGCAACTCTTTAGCAAGAAAAAAGTGGTATAACTATGGCTAGCTTCAATCACTATACTACCACTGACCTCTTTTCAGTAGCCTTACTACAACATTTATAGAACATAACACTGCGGGAATCTTTCTCTCAATACTCACACACTAAGGAATATATATAAATGTCATATTATCTGTAAGGTGGTTCTTCTGCATTATATATATATAAATTTAAGAAGAGTATAATAGATATGTGGATATGATACACACAAACGATGAGAAAGACGAACCAATGGAGGCACATTGGAATTAATATCATGGATAAACCCTACAAACCATAAGCCAAATAAGTATAATGGGAGGTACTCCCATCGCTTTACGTGCGCTGATACGATCACCAAAAACAATATACCTATATATATCATTATATAACTTATAGAATCATAGCTATATATGATAATTATATATTACTTATAATATATATATCTATAATATTATCATAATATATAATTAATATTAATATATATATATAAATATATATATTAATATATAATATATATATATTATATATATATTATATTCTATAATAATATATATTAAAATATACACTATTATAAATATATATATATATATATGAATATATATATAATATAGTATATAATAACTCCGCATTTTATATATATATATATATACTATGATATAACTTATATATAATTATATTATATATAAATATACTATATATAGTATAATATATATTATATTAAATATATATAATATACAATTAATATATAATCTATAAAATAAACGAATAATAGTTTAATATTTATATAACATTAAAATGATTCAACCTATTACACTCACTGGTCACTCTGAACTTATATATCAATGTGTTTATACTCATAATATATATATATTCTCAAAACATAAAAAATTATTAAACAAATACTTGTAAATATAGCCCTAAAACTTATTGTCGAGCTGCCAGTGACACAACAAACAGACACAACACAAAAACCCATAACATTATAAAAGTGATATACTAATATATATAATACTATATATATATATATAATATAGTATACTTATATATACATACTGATATATAAATACTAAGAGAAATATATGTAATATATCTTTTAAAATATATACAGGAAAAGAAGTTATATTAATTAATAATAAAATATTTATATATACCTATATATATATTAATATATATATAACTATATATAACATCACATACCTATTATATATATATATAATAACTAAATATAAATATTACGATATATATTATATATCATATATAAAAAAAATTAAAACTACAATTATTTTAATATATAATATATAATATATATATATAATAACATAAATAATAATATAAAAGTATTAATCGATATAATATATAATATATATACTTATATATATATATATATATTAATATATTATTTATATATTGTATTTTTAAAAAATGTTTATAGACTATTTCTTAGATAAAATATATCTAACGACATTAATACATCATTATAATTCAATATTATAATATATATAGATATAAATATAATATATATATTATAAAATATATATATATATATATATATATTATATATATATGTACGCTAATTCTCTTTACCCCAAGATGCATATTGTGATAATTATTATTATAATCATTAGAAAATTTTTTCGAAAAGAATAAGTTTCATCTTTATTGATTATTGAGAAATCTATTAAATGAAGTATATAAATTTTCACATTACAAATTCTCTTAAAAGTTATAATAAAATATTTGTAGTTAGTCATCAAGTTATACAAAATCTCCGAATATAACAAATGAAAAATTTACTGATTAAAAATATATATTCATTTTCAATATTAATTTCATGTATCATTAAATTATACTTTTTTATTGTAGAATATGTATCATCCAATTTATCCTTCCAGCTCTTATTTAGAAGCTTAACTTTAATTATTCATTTAATTCTAAATCTATACGATAAAAACTCTAGAACCGTGATTATTAAAATTAGGCAGTAACCAGAATATATAAAAAAGTAAAAATGTTAAATAAATAAAAATGTCCATTGACTTCCTTCATTTTCAAAAACATTTTCTGATATAAAAGAATATAAACATGCATACGAGCTCTCAGAGGAGAGATATAAGAGCATAAGCAATAGTATAGGTTACGTGCTTTATCTTGCATACCGACTTACATTTACCTTTATTGTTATTTTTTATTTTTTACTTTTATCCTGCATTATCAATACCTTATAAGTAGTGAGGAATAAATACCTAATTTTAGTATCATACGTGATAAAGACTGACAACATAAATTAAGATATCTGAAAACCTTGCGGAGAACGATGTAATTTATAATAATCATCTCTCTCTCATCTCTCTCTCTCTTCTCTCGTATCTACTATCTCTTCACTCTCTCTCCTCTCTCTCATCTCTCTCTACTCTCTCTCTCCCTATTATTATAAATTATAATTAACTTAATTAATATTACTATATTTATTAATATTAATATACTATGATATATATACATATAATGATCTAATATAATATATAATATTAATATAATATATTAATAATATATTAAATATACTATCAATATATAATATATATATACTACTACATCATATATATATATTATCACTAATATATTTAATCATATTATAAATAATATAATATATTATATATATACTATTATATATATTATAATCAATATATTTTAAGATGTAATATTAATAATATATTTATTATATAAGATTATAATAAGATGAAGAGAGAGAGAGAATGAAGTAGAGATAAGATATGAGAGATAGTGTATAGAGGTGCATAAGCAGGAGAATAGATGAAGAGAGACAGCATATAGAACTATAATAGTAATACACCTATCATTCAATATGTAGGAAAGTATACGAATAGTATATATAGATATAGAGATAGTAATAGATATACTATATATCTGTAATATACTATACTAGAGTCAACGTAATATAGATAGATAGATATAATATATATATATCGAGCATATACTAAGGTATGAATAGAGTATAATAAGACTATAAAATCATTGGCTAGGTTTCATAGATCTGGAATTTATTTTATTATATGCAAAAAATAAGATAATTATTTAATGTTGCACAGATATATGATACCTAACATAGAGAACTTAAGTGGTTCTCTATACTGATTAAAGAATAAGATACACGAAAAATTATCGAATAATAATAAATTAAAAAA
>JABUQX010034035.1:30000-34118 GCA_015478945.1 Trachelipus rathkii | reverse complement strand
CTCATAGGTAAGTAGTGAACATTAGGAAAGCTTATAACTTTACGTCCTTTAGGAAAATGAACTACTCTTAACAAAGAGGCTTTAGTATTCCCTACATACTGATGGTCTACAATATCTGTATAAACATAGGCCATACCTGGATCTTGAAACATCTTAGTAGGCAAGCATACAAAATGTAATGAACTCTTGGTGTCATTTTTTAAGACATACTCTTCCATCGTTGGTATATAACGCATTAGATCCTTTAGATATGGTTTGATATTATTTCCCGCTATTTTGTATACATGTGAGTAACAACAATTACGAAACCAGACTGAAGGGCGGAACATAAATAAACTTATATCTTTCAGGTTCACATTAGATTGAGATTTTAATGTGATTAACACGTTATCTTCGCGGATTTATTAACAAGAAACACTAAATCTTTACATATTTGACTTTCTTCAAATTTTTTGTTTAAGTCTATGAACACATCAGTAACCGATTTATAGAGACCGTGCTCTAAAAAATAATTTTCAACGAAATATTCATTGGTGCCTCGTTTGATGGATGCAATATTAGGTTTACTTTTTAATACATTTTTAACATTATCAACATTTCTAAATATCGAAAAAGCCACATATGAAACAGGCATATTCTCTATATCGGCGTCGAGAATTATTTCACTTAATCCTGCTTCATACATTTCTCGATCAAAAGTTATAGTGTTCAATAATTGGGTTGTATAGTCTGATATTTTATTTTCAGGATATAGATCCATAGAAGCCGATGAAGGCAGAGTTAAATAGAAATGATCTTCACTCTCCATGTTCACAAAGTAAACTGATCAATGTTTCTTAATTTCACTAGCATTTATATAACTATTAAACTTCGCTGGGTAACCTATCCATTTGACAAGATACTGTTTATTTTTTCCTTTTCCTTTAGATCCTAATATTTTTTCTATTTTATACTCGTGACTCTTAGGATCAAACCGTATTTTCTGTATTTCTTGTTTATAGAACCCTCCTTTTATTTGTTCACCATCTAAATCCTCGAGATAGTATAATTTTAACCCGTCTCTTGGGAATTCTCTGATTGTATCTACTTTAAAAACTTCTCTCGACCATCCCGCCTCATACCCTTTTCTGAAATTTTCATCTGACCTAGACACTCTCACATAATCTCCTAATTTAATGCCTGTGTTATCTTTAATTTTGCGAACGAGGCTACCCTGTACAAAAGGTTTTGTCTTCACCATCTCTAGAGGGGTCCTCTTAATTGTTCTATGATAAGACCTATTATAAGAATAAGCCAAGTCTTGCAGTACATCTATATATTTAAATGTATTCCTCTTCGTGAAATACCTATGCATTCTTTCTTTTATAGTTCTTTGTACTCTTTCAACTATTGCAGCTTTATTAACTGAAAATGTGTTGTAGTACCCAATATCATACTCTGTAACTATGTCTTGAAACTCTTTACCTAAAAACTCTGTACCTTTATCTGTCCACATCATTTGAGGATATCTATTATCCTCATTTATAATTTCTCTGACTGCAGCAGCTACAGTCTTTGACTTTTTATCTTTTAAAACCTTTAACCATAAGTATCTGGAATATACATCTATCACAAAAAGAATGTATTGATACCCTTCATTGTAAACTTTATATTTTATCATTTCAGTCAAATCAAGTTGCCATACATTATCTAAGTGGAGGGCTACGGTTTTTCGTGTAGGAAATTTTTTTCGTATAGGTTTATGTAGGGTAAAAGCATCCTCACCTTGTAAATAATTTTTCAATTCTTTTTTATTTATATGAGGAAACCTTGAAGCGAACCTTGAAAAGCCTCCATAACTGTAAGGTTGTTTCACATCAAAGTAATATTTATCGACCGCCTCCTTAGCCTCCATGACTCCCAATGACATTATCAATAAAAATTAACGTAAAATTTACTAAAAAAAGATATGCGAAAAAATTGTCGATTATGAAATATTTTATTTCATTTAAAGTTTTAATTTTTCCACATATTGTACCACTTTTATTTTAAGTATTTCACGTCTTATGGTACCACTAAATAATTAGGAACTAATCCATTTTGAAGCGAAGATCGGTTTTTTTCTTATTCTTCCTGCACTTGAACGTAATGTACTTCTACTTAGCATCTTTAATCTATCCGATGCAAAAGAAGTACCAGCGGGACTCACGTCAGGTCTAGGAGCCATTGGAATATTATCCAGTTCCGTTAATCTTTGTTTATTCTGGATTAAAGTTCTCGGGAAATTAATAGTTTGAAGTTCTTGTTTGATCCTGTTCCATCCTGCCACAGGAGCCTTCTTCCAATCACGTGAGAGATCAGATATCAAGTCAACAATATTCGATCCTGCTATTGTTTCTCCGTCAATAATGATTTGACCGAGTTCATTCCAGGTAAGCTGATCTTTTAAAATCTTATATAGAGCTAAACCCGTTTTCTTATTCCTCATTGGTAAGCTTTCCTTGAGTATATGTTTAAAATTATCTTCTCTTTTCACTTCAATCTTAGTATCTGGTGCTGGAGCTGAATCTTCCTTAGGTGAATTTAGTAAAACTTTTAGATCTACTAATTTTTGTATAGCATTTTGATATAGGATTCTTTTTTCATGAATGTTAACATTCAGAGTTTAATATATGATGCAGTTCCTTCTCGTAATTATTTATCTGTTCAACTTGCGGATCATATAAACTCAAAGGCTGCTGTTGAATCAATGGTTGATAAGGGTTATAACCGATCTGTTGCAGTTGAGGGTTTGATTGAGGCTGTTCAACATGTTTTGTTGTTTTTTTTGTTTGTTCTTTTGAGATGTTTTTGTAGTTGTTGTTGTTGTAGTGCTCGTGTTTTGTTGTTTCAATCCTCGACAACGTTGTTGTTGTTGTTGATGTTGTTGTTGTTGTTGTTGTTGTTGTTGATGGTGTTGTAGAGGTAGGGTTCCCGTATTATATTTCATCTTCTCTCATAATCCTGTAGTGGTAAAACCACTACCTTCTTTCATCATTGAGCAAGCCCACGTGTTATCAAAGGTTTACTATAACGGGAAAGAGTAAAGTAGGAACACACCCCCACCGTTCTGTTTAATAGCTTCTTTATTTTTTAAGGTTTTCTTACGTTACAGCAAGTTTTTAATGATGTTTCTATGACGACGTAGCTTTACCTTCTGAGGTCTGTTTTAAAGAAACATTCCTTTTTATAAGATTTAGCATTACTTTTCTGCTTATACATTGTATAAATTTTCATCTTCACAGATCAGTTTACGTTTTTCAGAAGGTTTCAGGTTTTTAAATTTTCTCATAAGAGGTAAATAATCTGCTACTAGAGTACTCATTATTCAGGTATGTATACTGTCTCAATCTCGTTAGGCAAGATATTTGTACGAAGTAACACTCTATGCGTGTTCTTAGGATGAAGCTCACAGAGTAAATAACCGTGAGGGGCAGAGGTAACTTCTTTATATACTTTTAGGAACTCTTTACGTTGAGTAGGGAACATTTGGGTAGCCACAACATTGACTTGACTCATATCCCTTCTTTGCCCAAACAAAATTAAATACTGTGTGTTTAAAGACACATCCCTCATATACTTATTCTGATGAAAGATATTCTGTGTTATAAAAAATACTGTAATGTTTAAATGATGAGAGTAAACTGTGAAAGTTTCAGCTATATCCTCATTCAATTTATGCATCAAATCGTCAAGGATTATAATTTTGTGACCCTGTATATTTTCCAAAGACTTTACATCGTATATACCTTCATGAAATTGAATCACATCTTTGTAATCATTAAACTTTTCTTGGTAAACACTGTAGCACCAAATGATTTTAACAGGCTTTTGTTCGAAAATCTCAACCTCTTTTAAAATGTTTAATAAAAGAAAGGTTTTCCCGCATCCTGTAGGACCAGACACAAGACATGTAGCAGGAGCACGGAACATAAATTTACCAACGTCCATTCTAGGATAATACCCAAACACTAATGAACAAGAAAAGGTCTTCACTTATGTTATAAATGCTTTAAAATAAAAACTTGTTTTCTTTTCCCGCTTTTTATCCAAAGAACTTATTTATTATACTAAAGAGAAAGAAACTTGAATCAATAGAT
>JABUQX010034035.1:15000-17500 GCA_015478945.1 Trachelipus rathkii | reverse complement strand
CCCTGAAAATTTGATGTTGATCGGATGAGTAGAAAAAAAATATGTCAATTTTTCACTTTTCAAATTAAAAAAAAATGGGTTTGGAAATTGGACAACGCTGAGCACAAAACTAAAAAATTCGAAAATGTTCTATGTAATTACTGTAGGTAATGGACCCATCTATGCATATTTCAAGTTTGAAGTCATTTTGCAAAAAAATCTGAAAGTTGATATGAAAATAGTCAAAAACATGGATTTTGAAAAATTGAAAATTCTGAAAGAATGACTACAGTCACAGAAAAACACCGGAAAACAACGTTTTAGAGGGCAAAAAAAAAATCGAATAAACTAATTGTAATGGGAGACTCCTCCCTGCTATTATTATTAGATTTCACAAAAGCTTTTGACATGATTGATCATGACATACTACTAAGTAAAATGAACAAAATGGGCTTTGAAGGGACAAACTTACAATGGTTTAAAAGCTACTTAAAGGAGAGATCTCAATACGTAAAACTATATGAAACTAATTCAGCCACACTTCAAACATCAACCGGCGTACCCCAGGGCTCAATTCTTGAACCGTTTTTATTAACTCTATATACAAATGATCTGTTCAACTCTCATGACGCTTTTTCAGTCTCTTTTGCTGACGATACCTCCATTTTAATAAATGACAAAAATGCCGAGTCTCTATCTCGTAAAGCAACTGACACATTAACAAAAATAATGAAATGGATAGATGCTAATAAGCTATCTTTAAATTTAAATAAAACATCTTACATAATTTTTAGCAACAAACCAATTAACGATTTAAATATTAATATTAACAATGTAGAACTGAATAGGGCTGCAAATGCTAAAATACTTGGATTAACAATCGATGATAAACTGACATTTAAAGAACATATTAACAACCTAGTTAGCAGACTGTCGAGATACCTGTATATGCTAATAAAATTAAGAAATTTTGTACCACTTTACATTCTTAGGAAATTATACTATTCACTAATACACCCTCACTTACTTTACTGTCTTCCTATCTACGGTACCACAAGTAACTCAGTAATTCACCCTGTTATAGTAACACAGAAGCGATTTATTCGCCTCATTAGCAATACAAGAGACTTTTACAGCCATACACAACCATTATTCAAAAGCCTAAAGATATTGCAGTTTAAAGACTTGCTAAATATATCACTCCTGAAAGAGATACATAAAATTATCCATAACAATGCATGTGACTTCTTGCTAGCAAATTTTCATTCAAACCAAGCAAGGCGCGTAGCAAATCAAATAAACCTAAGAAATAATACTTACATAAACCCTCCCTTCTGTAGACTAAAAAAAGCCACTCAAAGTGTCAGCTACAAAGCAGCTAAACTTTACAACTCAATGCCACAAGACTTCAAAACCGAAAACTCTACCAAATCTTTTACTAAAAAATTAAAAAACGTATCCCCTAAGTAAATATTAATAAATACATCTAACTCAGGCGATTTGAACCACTACGAAAATCTAGCATACTACCATATTATTATTATTAATTATTATTATTTTATTATATTATCTATTTTCATTAGTATTATTATTAGTATTATATTATTTTATTATTATTATTATTATTATTATTATTATTATTATTATTATTATTATTATTATTATTATTATTATTATTTATTATTATTATTATTATTATTATTATATTATTATTATTTATTTATATTCAGTACTTACTATTATTATTATTAGTAATATTATTATTCATTTTTCATTCTTATTACAATTATTATTGTAATTTATCATTACTTTCATCATTATTATTATTACTATTATTGATTATTATTATTATTATATTATTATTATTATTATTATTATAATTATATCATTATTACTCTTATTATTAGTATATATTAGCATAATATTATTATTAATGCTTCATTATTATTATTTATTATTTTTTATTATTATATTATTATTATTATTATTATTATTAAATGTTATTATGATTTTATTATTATTATTATTATTAGAATTATTATATTATATTATTAATTACAATTATTTTTATTATTATACAAAAAACAAAAAAAAAAAAAAAAAAAAAAAAAAAAAAAAAAAAAAAAAAAAAAAAAAAAAAAAAAAAAAAAAAAAAAAAAAAAAAAAAAAAAAAAAAAAAAAAAAAAAAAAAAAAAAAAAAAACTAAAAAAAAAAAAAAAAAAAAAAAAAAAAAAAAAAAAAAAAAAAAAAAAAACAAAAAAATAAAAAAAAAAAAAAAAAAAAAAAAAAAAAAAAAAAAAAAAAATATATATATATTATTATTATATATTTTATTAAATTATTATTATAATTATTATAATAATTTTTAATATTATTATTATTATATTATTATTATTATATATTATTATTATTATTATTATTATTATTATTATTATTATTATTATTATTATTATTATTATTATTATTATTTAAATATTATTATATATATTATTAATTATTTAAACTCATAATCGTTATAATC
>JABUQX010034033.1:25000-26935 GCA_015478945.1 Trachelipus rathkii | reverse complement strand
ATTTGAGGAAGAATTCGGAGAAGAATGTTCGGAGTTATAGCCGTGACTCGGCATCGCTCTTCGATGTATGGTAATAGAAGGATTGGCCTTTGTTTTTGTGCGCTTGTACACAACTATCAGATACACGATGTAATTACGCGGCGGAAGTAGGTGTGGTTTCAGTAACTATGTTAGTGAGCTGTTTTGGTGCACTCACGGCAGATCTTTCAGTATATCGGTATATATATTGAAATACCTAGTGGGTAGCTAGAGTACGCTTTATCGTTAAATGCTGATGATTTATACTTATTAGTACTCCGAAATGTGTTTACTTTAACGATTCTAAGCTGAATTAGAAATAGGAAGAGTGATTGTAAACGAATTTATATTTTCTACACCGATGACCCATTGTTCTATATCATTTAATTGCCAGGTAATTTAACGCTACTGACTCAGGATTATATAGAGTAGATAAGTATTTTTAGAAGATAAAGGAATAAACTTGATTCCTTAATATATATATATATAGTAGTTCTATATAACTCATAGAAATGTTACTATATTGTTGCTTGTCTATATTTGGCGCAATTTTGTGCTTAATTATATCTTATAATTATATATTATATATATTTTATATATTATTATTAAAACTTTATATTATAATGTTGATTGCATTATTTAAGACGTCAATTTTGTATGGTTAATTCCTAAATATTTCTATTGATTTATATAATAATTTAATTATAATAATAATATATAATTATAATAATAATAATAAATAAATATACTTAATATTTTATTAATTAATTAATAATAATTATATTATAATATTATATCATAATATAATATTATAATAATTACCATAAATTACCATCAATGCTATTTGTTATATTCAATTATTAATTATATAGTCATAGATCGAGTTTTTCTCAGCTACACCTAATATTCTTTATTTTTACAGAACTCCAAAGTTTCTTTAGTATTATTCTTGAATAATAAACTATTGATTTAAAAACAAGAAGTACACGTCACCTTTCCTTTTCTTTATGCTCCTCGCTACGTCACTTCACCACTTGCTCTGCGGCTCTGTGCCATCATTTTTTCACAGCAATAGTTTTATTTTTATATTTTAACAATTTGTGAGTAATCAGTTTATGGGGAGGGCATATTAGTTGACTCTTTTATAAGGCATATAACAAGCCATACATACAATTTAGGAGACAATAATTAATTACCTCCTTAAAAGTTATGTAGACAAGTCTTATCGTCTATGTTTCCTGGGCTTTTCGATCTTGTTCACATACTTTCTTGTCTTTATTCTACAATCATTTACCAATAGAAACAATTCTAGTCATCATTTACTTGTAAAACTTATTGTCGGTGTCTAATTTAGTTGTGTGTTCTTATTGCTTTCTCTAGTAGTCATCTTTATCTCTCATCTTATGTGAAAGCAATCTACATAAAGATAATCTTTATTTCTTCTGTTTGCTTCTATGTATTGATAAGACTCTTTTTTATGTCTGTACTCGGATTTTGGTGTGCTTTGTGGCTTTTGGCTTGAATGTATTGTTGAACAGTATTTTTTTTACTCGGCTTATACTTTATCTTAGGCGTGACATTCTCATGTTTGAGCGGTATTTCGTGTTATTCTTAATATATATACGTGCGTTACATCCATACTTTCACGAACATTGATAAATGATTAAAACACACGTTACTAATCTCACCATCCGAAAGCCTTTCATACGAGTAGAAGAATGTCCAGCTATTTTCAAAATGCGTCTTATAGAAGATCTTAATATAAGCTTCTTCGCGTCTTTTTTTAAATTTATTCTTCATAATTTTATTTTAATTTGTTTTCTTCTTCTTTTTTTCTGATCTATATTACAAGTTTTATAGTATTATATATAGTAGCTATTATCTTTTCATTTTCTTGATTAGTTATTTTCTTTATAA
>JABUQX010034033.1:0-20000 GCA_015478945.1 Trachelipus rathkii | reverse complement strand
ATATATATGTCTGTATGATTATTTTATTTTTTATAAATTAAGTATTATATGCTTAGTGTCATATCTATAATATATATATATTACTATTTTTATACTTAATTTATTATTATATTATGGTAATATATATATATATATTTCGTATGACTGAGTATATATATGATTATATATACATTCTGATATATTAGGGTATAGGTTTTAGCATTAATATATATTTATGATTATTGTACTCCTATTATATTATATTAATTATTTATACTATATATAATATGTATATATTATATATATAAGCCGTTTATATATTAGGCTATAATATATATAATATATATTTAGTATATATATATATATATAGTTATAATATATTATATTAGAATATAGACCTTAGATCATTATATTACATGCCCGGAGAATACATACATACGCGAGCACACACACACATGCTTAAGTAAATTCTCGCGTCATCGCTTAGCCCCGTCTCCCTCCGACAGAGCTGCAAGAGTCATGCATAATTTCAGTCGTGTCGCTCGCTTCCAACTGCTTTTAAACAAAGATTATATGCAAGAGAGAGAGAGAGAGGGGGTAAAGAAGGGTTGAAAAAGAGGAGAGAGAAAGGCTGAATGCATACAAAGAAATCTAATTAACATCTAAGTCTAAAAGGGGTAAGGTATCAAGTGCCAATTATAACGTTAAAGTAGAAAGGCGTGGGAACACAAGACACACAAAAACATGGAATCCAAGATAATTAGGTTTGGAGTGGAGAAAAAAAGAATAATATTTCATACGCACCTTGTTGATACAAAGTCTTTGATAGAGTTGAGACTCTCTCATACAAAAGAAGGGGATTATAATGAACAACTGTTGCTTTGTTCTGAGAATGCGAGCAAAGAAATGAAAACAAAGAAACATTTTTTATTTATAATTATTATCTAAGCAGAAAAAAATCTTGAGTACTCATTACAAAACTTAGTATTTTTATTATTATTATTATTATTATTGTTATTATTATTATTATTATTATTATTATATTATTATTAATTATTATTATTAATTATTATTATTATTATTATTATTAATTACTATTATTTTATAATTATTTAATTATTATTTTAGAAATTTATTTTTGTTATTATTATTATTATTATTATTATTATTATTATTATTGTTATTATTATTATTATTATTATTATTATTATTATTATTATTATTATTATTATTATTATTATTATTATTTTATTTATTATTTTATTACTACTATTCACTTATCTATAATTAGGTCAGTTTCTCATAGATAAAATTCTTTTTGTTAAAAATTATTATTATTGATTATTATTATTATTATTATTAAATTATTATTATTATTAATTGATTAAATCAAAATATCGCTATATTTTATAATATTATATTATATATATAGTACTATATATATATATATATTATATAGTATATTATTATATATATAGATATATATATATATTAGAATATAGGTATATATATATATATATAGTATATATATATTATTATATTAATTTTTATTATTTATAATATATTTTGAATATATTCTTGATATTTTATTTAGATATAATTATATATAATTATTGCTTCAAGTTATATTTATAGTATTATATATATTATATATATTTTTATTATTTATTATATATTAATATTTTTTTTATTTTCTAATTTTTATATAATACTATATATATATATAATATATATATATATATATATATATATATAATATGATATTATATATATAATATATATTTTTTATATTATTTATTATATTATTATTGTTATTTTTTTTTTTATATAGTGTATCGCTTTAAATATAGTTATATATATATTATTTATAATTATATATTATATTGAGTTATATATTATTATTTTTATTATGTATATATGGGTATATATATATATAGTTAATTAGGAATTCATGTCAATTGCCGACATGCCATGGAATTTCCTAAGGTCGTCATTTTAATTTTAATTTTTTTTTAATTTTATTTATTTAAAATTCTATTATTTTTAAAATCTTTTATTAATTTTTGCTTAATTTGTTTAAAAACATTTTGTTTTAACTAAATTTTCTTTGATTTTTC
The DNA here is from genome assembly GCA_015478945.1 of Trachelipus rathkii. NCBI lineage: Eukaryota > Metazoa > Arthropoda > Malacostraca > Isopoda > Trachelipodidae > Trachelipus > Trachelipus rathkii. The sequence goes on along the minus strand of JABUQX010034033.1, from coordinate 17,904 downwards.
GTTTATAAATTAAAAAATTTCGTTTTACTGACCCTATAGCAGGAATTTAGTTAATCAAGTTTCCCACATACCCCCCCTTCTACTCATCCGTGATGCAATGATCTATTGATCTATTGATCTATTTATCTATTGATCTATTATTGTTATTTTTGTATCTTTGTATAAACTAACATAATTAAATTCTTTGAATAAAATATCATCGTAAAGTATAATAGTTTACATACCCTAAAGCAGTAAATCACTAAATCAGTAAATCAAACCACCCACCCACCCCTTCTACCTATCCGTGATCTATTGATCTATCGATCCATTGATCTATTGATCTATTGATTCAAGTCATATTTTAAGTATCTTTTTTGTATAAACAACATAAAAATAAGTTCTTGGAATAAAATATTATCGTAATAGTGTAATATTTACCATACACCTAAGCAGTAAATCATAAATCAGTAAAATCAACCACACTCCCCATCCTACCCATCTGTGATCTATTGATTTATTGATCTATTGAACTAAGATTCAAATCATATTTTAAATATCTTTTTGTATAAACATAAAATAAAAATAAGTTCTTTGAATAAAATATTATCGTAAAGTGTAATTGTTTACATACCCTAAAGCAGTAAATCAGTAAATCGGAAAATCACACACCTACCACCCCTCCTATCCCATCCGGGTATCTAATTGATTATTGATTCTAGTGATCTATTGTACTCAGTCATCGATTTTTTAATGTTATCTTTTTGTGTAACATAACATTAAAAATAATTTCTTTGAATAAATTATTATCGTAAATAAAATAGTTATTCATACTATAATCATTAAATTAAACCACCGCACCAACCTGTCTATCTCACATTCCGTGATCTAATTGATTCTATCGATTCTCATTGATCTATCTTGATCTTATTAATTCAGTCAATTTTTAAGTATTCTTTTTTGTATAAACAACATAAAAATATAGTTTCTTGGATAATCTAGAGAGATAGCTTATCTTGAAGAGTTGTGGAAAAGTCTTACTATACACTAAAGCAGTAAATATAAAAGTCATAAATCAACACCACCCACCGCACCTCTACCAGTGTGATCTTTGATTTATTGAATCTATTGAACTAGATTCAAATCAATATTTTAAAATATCTTTTTTGTTAATTATTATATAGTAATATAAAATAAGTTCTTTTGAATAAAATATCATAAAATTGTATGTTTACATACCCTAAAGCAGTAAATCAGTAAATCGGAAAATCACACCACCTACCACCCTCCTACCCATCCGGGATCTATTGATCTATTGATGCTATTGAGTCTAATTAATCACAGTCATAGTTTTATTAATGTATCTTGTACTGGTGTAACATAACATATGAAAAATAAGTTCTTTTGAATAAATTTATTTATATCGTATAAAAATTGTTATGTTTTGAATACTCTAAAGCAGTAAATAGTAACGTAAACCACACACCCTAGCCCCCACTAAAAATATTTGCATCTATTGATAATGCTGATTCTTTGTATTTAAGTAATATTTTAATATCTTTTTGTATAAATATAACATAAAAATAAGTTCTTTGAATAAAATGTTAACGTAAATTTTGTAAAAAACTAGTTTTTCTTTTTAAAGCTTTTATAACATAAGTGCAAACTACAAAGACAAACCTAACACAACTTACTCACGAATAAACTGTTAACATTCAACATAACTTAACTTACCATAAAGTAACTTAACATGCAAACTTGCAAAACGTATCCGATTCATGCTTTTTTTACTCATATCTCTAATATATTAACGTTAATTTTACATTGACAGAGTAATATTTAACAAAAAATTATCAAAACGTTGTCTAACTATCATACAAACCAGCGAATATATGCCAACAGTAAACAAAGTTGTTTTGTACATTAAAACATAGTAATATTAACAAAATATCATAACCTTGTTATCTAACTATCATAATTCAAAACAAATAGTTGAACATAACAAAGTTTTATCAAACATAACATAAAATAGTGTTTTGAATAAAATATCATTGTAAATGTTTTAATCGTTTAACCCGATTTAAAGCAGTAATATTTAAATCAGTAAATTGACCACCAAACTTCCTATTCCTTCCCCACGCACTTTATGATCTATTTATCTATTGGTCTATTGATCTATCGAGTATGTATTTGGATAAACATAATAACAAAACTAATTTATATATACTGACCAACGAATATATGCTTAGCGTAAAAAAGTTTTCGTATAATAAGCTAACCATAGCATCACATAGAAAATAAGAATATTAAAAGTACAAACAACAAACTAACAACTTAACGTGTCGTCGAATAACTACTAACATTAACAAGGTCATAACTTACACAGTAAAGTCCTAACACGAGCATTAACAAAACGTAACTATTCCACTTTTTCAAAGCATAATCTTCCTATACTCATAGTCAATGTAATTTTACAATAAACATAGTAATATTTAAAAAAAATTCATACACAACCTTGCCTAGAATATTCATAACAAGACGGATTATATTTGAACTTAACAAACTTTTATCCAATCATAACAAAAATAAATGTGTACATCCAGAATAAAATAAAAATAGTTTTTTTGAATAAAATATCATAGTAAAGTGTAATGTAATTTACTGATTTTAAAAGCAGTAATCATAAATCATTAAATAAGGTGGTAAGCCCCTCCCTACCACCCTTCTGATCTATTGATCTATTGAACTTCGAGGGTCATATTCTCGAGTATATATTTGTGGATTAACTACTATACATATTAATATAATACTTTATATACTAATCATAATGCGAACATTGCTACGCAACAAAGTTTTAGCATCAATAAAGCTATACATATCTCATAACCTGAATAAGAATATAATGTACAAAGGAAAACCCTAACATACCATTGAAGCTCGTTATAATAGACTTTCTTCTTTTTAAAAGATATATTCATCGATCGTTTAAAATAATAAATTGCTATTATGCAGAACGTAACCTGTTCACATTTTTCAAACGCCTAATCTTGCATCTTATCATTATTACTATATTATTACTTTAACATTTTAAATTTTAACAAACATGTTATTATTCATAACCGGTTACCTATTATCGCATATCAGACCAATCGATGTTATATGCGAGGTAACAAATTCTCCACTATCATACTAATCAACATATCATTAAGCTGATTACGGGTAATATAATTTACACAGGTGACTAATAGCTAACATAACCTCACGGGTAAATACTTATTGCTGCTATTAGGATTGAGCGATAACGATTCCTATTATCAAGGTTATTTTTAGTAGCTATTAAGATCATATCAGAAATCTTAGTGTAACTCCCATTTTCCCACAATATCTGCAACGCTTAATAAATATATTGTCCGAATTTAAGATTTCTTAAAAGTAAATTAATTATAACTATAAGATAGCCTTCTTTGAATTCTATGAATTTTTGTTTTCATTTCCCCACATAACCACCTTCCATCAAAGTGTCAGTCAATATCGAATATTAACTATCTATTTTTAACTTATTTAATATAACGTAGATTATTTAAGCGAATGTCTGGCGAAACATTGATCATTTTTTTTTTCTCAAAATATACTTAACCTAGACTCATTTTCTAACACATTCTACGTCAGTCTATAATGACTTTGGAGACTTCATAACTCATTTCAATGTCATTTGTCGTCTCCGTTTTACGTTTTTATTCTTTGTAGCTTATTATTTAATCAATAACGTTACATGAAATTTAAATCTATACGCGCTAGAATTTTTTGGTCGCTCAGTAACGACTACAATTGCGGTGTGATAAAAAGTACAATTATATTGATCTGGAGACATCAGTTCTAACAAATAACGACATTATTACATTGTGGATATATTAATTAAGTTCTCAACCTATTCCCGTCTTCATTATATCGCCAAAACTCAACTATACGGCTTCAATTATTTTGTTTTTCGATATCATCGAAGCGAGATTAAAGTAAGTATTGATCCTTAGCTATATATTTTGGGTCTATAACAAAATTTTTTTGTTTCAAACTTATAAAGATCCAGCATTCTTTGAACTATGAACATTGATACTAAATATACTCAAGTGTCTTGCATATCCTACAATATTCATTTTATATGTATGTATGTATTAATGTATGTATGTATGTTATGTATATGTATTTTTGTATGTATGTATATATGCATTATGTATGTTATGTATGTATGTATGTAATGTATCGTATGTATGTATTTGTATGGTATGTTTATTGTGATGTAATGTATATGGTATGTTAATTTTAATGTGTATGTATGTTCTGTATTTTGATGTATGTATGTATTGTGGTGATGTATGTAATTTTTATGTATGTGGTAGTTTGATGTTGTATTGGGTATCATGTATGGTATGATATGGTTTTGGTATGTATGTGATTATGTATTATGTATGTATTATGTATGTATGTATTATGCTTGTATTTATGTATTATGGTAGGGTGTATGTTGGTATAGTAGTATGTAGTATTGTATGTATGTTGGTATTTGTATGTATGTAGTAAATTTGTATGGTATGCAATGCCTATGTAGTGTAATGTAGTTGAGTCCCTGAAAATACGCTTTTTTTTTCAAATTTATTGTTAATTGAATTTATTGTTTATATGACATATATATTATATATTATAATATATATTTATATATATATTATTATTATTATATTATATAATTCTTATTTTTATTATATATATATAATATTTTATATATATTATATATATTATATATTTTATATATATATTTATATTATTATATTATATATATATTATAATAAATTAATATTATATTATATATATATATATATAATAATAATATTATATATATTTGTAGGGAGGTTTTATATATATATATATATTTATTTATATATTATATGTAGAGTATTAGATAATTTTTATATAATTTGATATAATATAAATAAATTTTAATCTATGAACAGATAATATTATAGAATATAGTTTTAATTAGTGTTATTATATTTAGTATATTTATATATTTATATATTATATAATATATTATTATTTTTCATAGTTATATATCTTATTGTATATTATATTATAGTATAAATATATATATATTAGTATATTAAAATCTATATAATAATGTTAATATTATTATATATACTATATATATATATTATTATATTATTTTTTAATATATTATTAGAAACGCTCAAATGGTTATTTATTTATATAGATATATATCATATATAATTATATATATATATGTATTTTTTATTATTATATTAATATATCTATATCTATATATCTATAACTATATTACCTCACCTGTATTGAAAGATATATATACTTTAATAAAATAATATATTTTTTCTAATTCCGTTTTTGCAATTAAAAATTATATAATTATATATTTATATTTATATCTTATATATATCTATATATAGATATATTATATATTATTTATAATTATTATGATATATATTATAAATATTTATATATTTATTATATATATTTTATATATATTATATTAATATAAGTTATATATTTTATATATTATATCTATATATATTATATTTTTATTATTTATTTATTATATATATTTATATATATATTATATATATTACTTTTTATTTTATACTTATATAATTTATTTATTATTTATTATTACTATATATATATATTTATCGTATTATTTTATATATATATTATTTATTATCTTATTATATTATTTATATATATATATATATATATATATATATATATATATTAATATAATATATATATATATATATATATATATATATTATTATATATTATAATATATATATATATATATATATTTATATTATATATATATATATATATATATATATATATATATATTATAAATATATATATATAATATATATATTTTTTATTATAACTATATATTATATTATATAATATATTATATAATATATTATATATATACTATATATATATATATATAAATATATATATATATATTATATATATATAATTAATATAATAATTATACTTATTATATATATATATTTTATATATTATCATTGCATATACTATATTATATAATATATTATATATATATATTATATAAATATATACTATAATATTAATATATTATTATTTTATATATTATATATATATATATATATAATATATATAATATTATTATAATATATTTATATATATATATATATAATATATATATATATGTGTGTGTGTGTGTTTGTGTGTGTTTGTATTGCATTTTTTATAATGCTATAGCATCGAATTCGAATAATTATATATATTATTATATATATCTAATATAGATATATTATAATATATATATATATATATATATATATATATATATATATATAATATATATATTATATATATATATATATATATAAATTATACTTATATATATATACTATATATATATAATAGATATATAATAATATATCATATAATAATATATATATATTATAATATATATATATACTTATATATATATATATATTTAATATATAGTATATATATTTATATAGTATATATATATATATTATATATATCTATATATATATATATATATATCTATATATATATATTATATATGATATAATAATATATATAGATTTATATTATATATTATATATAATTTCTATATATAATTTTATATATATATATATATATATATATATTATATATAATATCATAATATATATATATATATCTTTATAATAATAATATAAGTATAATAGTATATATATATATATATAATATATAAATAATATAATATATATTATATATATAATATATATATAATTATATAATATATATATATATATATATATATATATATATATTATATATATATAATTATATTTATATATAAATATTATTTTTAATAAATATATTATATATATATTTTTTTATATTATATATATATATATTATATTATATTATATAATTCATATTATTATATATATTATTATACTATATATATCTTTTATATCTATTATTATCTATATTATATATAATTATATGTATTATTATATACAATATATCTAATATATATATATATATATATATTTATTTATATATTCATATATTATTTATTATCTATTATTATAATTATATACTATATGTATAGTATTATTATATCTTATATTCGATTGGATATACTTATTAATTAGTTGTTTTTTACACATATTATAAGTGTTAGTTATATTTTTTGCTATCTATTCGATTTTTTGATTTTGACCGCGCTCATAATATATTAGTTTCTTTTATATCATTTATGTTTTTTCCTTTTGATATTTTTCTAATTCATGTGTTTACCGATTATTATCTTTCTCTATTTCTTCTGGTATGTTTATTTCTTTTAGTGTCCTTCTATATACTGTTACGTTTATGGGCTTATTGTAGGTATTGATTATCTATATCTTATTGATTCTAATTACATTCCTATAATTTTAATATATTTATTTATATTATATATATAATTATATTATTATTATATATATTTATATATTTATTCTTATATATATTATATTTATTTATTGTTAATATCTATATATTTCTATATATATTATATATATATATATATTATATTTATTTTATATATATATCGTTATGTATATTTTTATGATGTGTAGGTTCCAACCCCTCACTTTGATCCTGTAAACGTCAGAAGCAGTCCATTATGGTAACTCATCTCTTAAAGGGTAATTTCCTGTACTTCTAAGGAACTCAACGAATTTGTAATTATGAGAATTAATTAACTCTTTGTATTATTTGAACTTCGATATTTGATTGGATTTTGTCTTGCTTTTGCAATGAAGAGATGGTTGATTCTGTTTTAAAATTATTTTGGATTATCAATGCCGGTGATTATTTTTTATAATCACTGCGAAATATATCTTTTCCCTTTTTATGTTACACTTCTTTATAAAAGTGAAACCTTTATGTACAATTTTTATTTTTATTAGTCGTGTGTAATTTTCCTGTTAATTATATAATGTCAAATGATATCATTAAGTCTGGACATATACATAAGTACACTGTAGTATTCTATATTTAATAGTGATAGAGTGTTATAGAGTACTGTGAATCTGCAAGTCTGTTTTCTTATTATTGCTTAATATGACATTTTTCCAATTTCTTTTAAAGATTTATCCTCCTTGAACTGTTTCTTAATTGAACTCAATTAAATTTCATTTGTGCTAAAAAACTTTAATTTTAAATTAATATTAATACTTAAATAATGATAAGTAGGAGCTTTATCATTTTTCATTTTCTCTTGTGCTAGTCTTATTATAATAGTACAAAAGATTGGTGACCTAACATTGTGACTGCGAAATAATTCAATCTTTTTCCTGATCAGAAATAAACACAGATTAAAAACTAATTCATTATTAGTTAAAAAATCTAGCTGAAATTTCATACAAAGTGGCAACGTGAAAATAAGTTTGCCATCATCAAAGTTGGAGTGATAATAAGAGAACAACAATTCAATATTTTCTCCAAAATAAGTATAGCGGTGGAAAGACATAAATAGTCCCTAATATAAAAAATCCGTTTAAAAATTGCCAAATTTTAAATGAGAAATTCACCCATTATATGTAAAAAAGGAACAATCATCGACTATTTATATATTCGATCCCAAATCTAAAGTCCAATTCAACCTCTCTTCTGTAAGAAATTTTTTTTTTTTTTTTTTTTTTGTCTCTTAAACGAGAGAAAAGGGGAAGGTAGACGATCTTTATATCCTGAATCCGCATAAATCTTCCACTGCACGAGAGCTGAGAGTCGTCCGCCTGAAAAGTCCGCACATAGAAAAGAGCACCCAAGTAAATGGCTTCGCTCTTCATATTAGATAGCATCCAGTATCTAAAAAAACGCTATATTACAAACTTCGAAAAACCCTACCGCTGGGAATAGCTGATCAAAATTCAAGGGATGAAGGGCTCCATCCACGTCGAGATTTGTGCAAGTGCCGATAGTAGCGACACGTGAGGGTTTATGCTTCTTTCCCACAAAAAATTTTCACTCCTTGCTTTTCAATATGTGATAGGTCCGGTTATTTTTTTTGTGCAATGTGTTCATCAGCTAATTGCGCACCAATTATTTTCTGCCAAATATCTAACTGCGCCTTAGCTTTCAGGGTGACTATCGAGTCTTCCCAGCAGTGGTGAAGGGCTTCCGCTTATAGTCGCTACTGTATGCGATTCCTATAATGGCAGAGAAAGGGTACCTCATCTGCTGGTTTGTTTTTGCCTTGCGGTGTGGTTGGTTCGTGTTGTGTCTGGTTGGCTTCTTCCGTTTGGTTCGTGTGGTTTGATGCTGCTCTCTGTCGCTTTGGTCTGCGGGGGTGTACGGAGGGGGGTTTGCGATCTCGTTGTGTCAAACGTGATAGAAGTCATTCATAAAAATATTAAGATTTCAAATGCACAATAATGTCCCTGTATAATAATTATGCAATAGCCGTAAAATTCTTGAGCAAGAATACGTTGCACGTGTCGGTAGTAGTATTAATAATAATAGGATTATGTAATTTCATATATTAATCAGTATAAATTATATATTGTAACTGTTTCCGTGCTAATTTATATAGATAGCAAGACACTATATTTATAAACAATAATTGCCATAGTAAAGTCTTCATAGAAATTTTAATTATGAGAGTATTGATGTTGGCTTGTGTATGGATGAAACATTTTTGGGGGGAGAATACAGTTAAATTTATCTATGGTAATGGAATAACAATTATAATGGGATTTAATTTTTTCTTTTACGATGATTGTTAATACTTATAATTTACAGATTTTATTAAATTAATAATTATGAGGTGGATAGAAATAATAGTTCTGGGGGCAAGTATTGTGATTACAGCATTTATTAATTAGAGGAATATTTTGATTAAGTTGAACTCTATACTATGTGTCGACCTTGATGATGTCGTCGTGAAATCTGTGAGCCGGAGAGAGCCTGATGCCTGTCTATTGTTGGAAGTCGCATAAGCAAACACACTCTCTACCACATAAGGGTGAGGCTGAGGTGCGGTGGCGAGAGTTTCTATGTTCTCCAATTTGTAACCTGAATTGTAGATCCTACGCATGCAGGAATATTAAAGAAGTAATTATTATCAGTAACCAAATGTTGATTTAGGATCAGGAGAATAGCTTAATTTTTTTAAGGGTAAATTGTGCTTGATTTTATATAATGAAGAAGGTAATTTTGTCTCTTCTAATGAAGGGATCACGCGTGTCTATTAGCATTAAGCTAATATCTTGCATGTAATAGTGTACGCACATATGGATATAGAATACTCTGACAACTCGAAAAAGAAACTGCCGTGCTCAGGCATGGGTTGACGGTGATGTCAACATATAATGTGTATTATTGTTTATTAGAATAAAATTAGTTAAATGAGTGGGTCTTTAGCCTGGTCGAAGAGTGCGGGAGCTATGCCTGTGAACTCTACTAGGCTTCCCGCACTAGATAAGCGTGAAGGTTCACTATTGGCACTGTCAATGGCGAGCAAATAGGAAATTCAGTAAATATTTTATGTTTATATTAAACACGTTAATTAAGGTCGGATCATATTTTTGTTCTGTGGAAACTCTATGAACATTGTGATCGCGTGTTCAAGTCAACAGTGTAACTTAATTCCTCAGGTGCATTGCTTCCTAAAAAATATATAATTTATTTATTATCTTTATTATATATATTATTCTATAATTATATCTTAATCATTAATATATTATTATTTTGGTATATAATAAGCGTAATTATGGTTTTTTATTTTTTAACTTGTTATATTATTTTATATTTATTAGTTCCTAGAGTGAGAGTGGTATGATATATATCGTATGATTTTGGATAGGTTTTCTATGAGTATATGTTATGAGTGTATTTTTTATATATCGGGTTTTATAGTATAATTATATTATATCAGGTTAACGTACTATTTTTGATTATGCGTTTATACTGTTACTTTAGTAATAGTTATAAGTTTTGTATATATCATACTATTATGCTTTAGGGGCTTATAAGTAGGTACTATATATGCTTGTAAATATATTATTAGTTTATTTATTACGCTTTACTTAGGTATCTATAGTTTTTGTGTTATGTATGACCATATTATTCTATATCTACTATTATTAGACTCTAGCTTATTATATTAGTCTATTATATACAATTTATTATTATTATTGTTTATTATCATTTACTTTTTTATATAGTATTTTAAATTATTATAATATATATATATATTTTATTTAATTATTATTATATATATATATATGTGTTTTATTATAATATAGTGATTATATATATATATATAACTATAGGTTTATATATTATTTAGGGTATATATTATATATCTTCATAACGGTTTTGCATATAGTTGTTCCTAAAAATGAATTAATTAAAAAGTTTACTGAAACTACTTTAAATAAATTTTATCCATATTAAATTTTTTATTATTAGCTATATTTTATTATTATAGGTACTCCTATATGAGTTTTATGCGTATAGTTTATTTTATTATTGAGATAATTATTAATATATTACTATTATATATTATTTATTTATATTATATTACATATAATATATATATATTTATTATACTATAGTTACTTTATATTGTAGATTTTGGATTCATATCTTTCAACAAATCTACTATGCATAATTTCCTACAACTATTCTATGCTGATACATTATATTTATTAATATTATATATTTTTTAATATATTATATTATATATATTATATATATATAATATATATTATTATATATTATATTATTATATTTATATATTATACTATAATATATTATATATTTAATTATATATTATATATATAAATATATATATTTTATATATATTAGTATATATATTGATTATTTATAATATATAGTATTATGTATAAAATTTATAATATATTGATTTATTATGTATATTTTATATTTTGTATAATATATATATATATTTTTATAGTTTATATATTATTATATTATATATATTATATTTAATAGGTATTATATATCTAGTTATATATTCTAAATTATTATATATATTAATATATATCGATTATGTATATATCAATATATATATATTTTTATTAATAATGTAACTAATCGTGAGAGTCCAACTCTCTTCACTTTGATTCCTGTACAGACGTCAATGACTAAGTCAATATGTAACGCATTCTAAATGATATCCAATATTCATTTAAAGAAATTATAAGTCCCATTATTTAATTTTCCTACCTTGAAGAAGGCGTGATTAAAGATATGTAAATATTTCTACTTCTGCAAATAGGATATAGAAGGTTGTTGAGACGAATCTCAACTTCATTATAGTTTTTTTTTTAACAATATCTTTCACAATATTCACAATAATAATTAATGGATTCACGTTTTTATAAATCTCATCACCATTCATTAATTCTTAATCATGTTTTTTATAACTCACACTGATTAAAAAAGGTAAACTATATTAATTAGCCTATTCCACTCAAATATACGGAATGTAGCCTCACCTTCTAAATTATGGATGAAGCAGGAACACAAAAATAACTTAGGAATTTCTCTTTGGTAATTAGTTAATATTATAACTATATAGGTCCTTAAAACTTTCTATTTAATTATCAAGTGGCAAAAAATACTATGAGCCGACATTATCATTTTTCATTTTCCCTTTGTGCTATTCTTAATTAATTTAAATACAATGATTGTGACCATCCCTGGAACTCGATCATAATCAATCCCTTCTGTATCAGAAAAAACACAAAAAGTGAAAACTAATAATTTCTTTACCCTGGTGATTGCTTGACCACTCTACTGTGACTCGAATTAATCAACTTATTATCTAGGATAGAAAACTACATAAAAGTGAAAATCTAAAAAATTTTCTTTCACCCTTCTTTCAAATGTGAGGGTCGAACTTGCATGTTCAACTAATCGCCTCAATAGTCGCCATACTACTATCTTTTATATGGGCATCTTCTAGTTTCTTTAGTCATTTTACTCCATCCTCTCATGTAATATCATCTCTATATTTTTCACAGGTTTATAAGCGCTGCCGCTTAAAACCATCCTAATTTATACACCAAGATATTTTATCTCTTCCATTATTAGGAGTCAATCTTCTACCCTCTCCTTCCAGTTGTCATAATCTTCGCTCCTTCCCATAAATCCAGTACACTCACAAAATCATAGTATAGTAATCATATAATAGCTATATTATATATAATATTAATATATATATATAGTATATAATTATATATAAACTATATATATATATATATATATATATATATATATCCATTAGAGATTGACAGAATACTTGCATTCGTGAATCCGAATATTCACATTGTTTACAACATTCGAATAGACATTCGCATGCACGAATGTTAAAAAATATATTCGTTCACATTTGCATTCATGAATATTAAAAAATAAATTATTCGCAATCGCACTCGGACTTATTGAAAAATATGTAGCTACTTTTGTGATGTAGTAGCGGTAATAAGAGAAACATTCGAAGTCATACAATATTGATATATATGTGCGTGGTGTGGGAATACTTGTATCCGCTCAAGATCAAATGTTGAATCAATTGAGAAATGGCATCCTCATCCATTGTGGTTTCGTATTACTTTGTTATTGTATTAAATGAAATTCGCAAAGTGAATACTTTGCAATCATAAATTTGCATGGAATGGAAGAGCGGCATCTGTGCTTTTATATATATATATATATATATATATACATATATACTATATATATATATATATATATATATATGTATTATATAAGTATATATATATATATTATATAGTATATATATATATATATATATATATATATATATATATATATATATATATATATATATATATATATATATAATATATATTTCTAATATCTATGTAGTATTATATATATATATATAATATAATATAATATATATAATAAATATATCATATATAGTTATATATTATATATATATTATATATATATATATAGTATAGTTATATATTATATATAGTACTATATTATATATATATTATATTATATATAGTATTAGTATGTTATTATATATATATATATATATATGATATATATATATATATATATATATATATACTATATAAATAATCTATCTCAGTATGTGTATAAAGTATATATATATTATATAGCTACTAATTATATATTACCCATTCCATTGAACGTTCGAACGTGGTAATTGATCTCAGTGGCGTATTCAATATAATGTTAACGAAATGGAATGTATTTCCACATGATGTTCACTGTGTCATGATGAGAGATGCTGGGGTTAAAATAAAAAAAAGCTTTGTTTTTTCCTTGAGTGAATAGCACAAACTTCGTCAGTCTTCAACAATACCTCACTATTAGAAATTGTGTGACATCTCAAACAATAGAAAGCGAAGTTCTCTCAAAATGTAGGTCAACTGCAGCACACTTTAATCATTCGACCATGACTCAAGAAGAACTAAAGAAAATACAGGTCGGGATTACTATCCCAAATCTTTACGTATTTCATGATGCTACCACGCTCTTAAACAACTCTGCAAATGATGACAATGATGCAAGTACTTAATGTACTTAAGTAATTAAGTACTTAAGTACTTAACTCTGCATGTACGGTCGCTCTAATGATAAACTAAATGTCTTAACATCCCAAGACATTTCTATTCTAACCATCCGTATCACAATACTCCAACTTTTTCAAGATATTACAACGATAATCAGCAAAAACACTTCATTAATAGTGGACGTCATTCCTCTAGTAACCAATCTTAAGAGAGTATTATTAACCCCAGACAATGACAGTTAAAGAATAAAAACTATGAGAACAACGATATTGAGAATAATTAACATAAGGTTCAATTTGAGAAACACCAACTACTTGTATTCCATAGTTACGTTTTCGGACAATAGATACAAATTAAAAAATTTTACTTCAATATTTTACAGAGAAAGGTAAAGTTAGCGTTGGCCGAAAATGTGATGAATCAAAAATGTAAGTCTGAAATTGTTAAAAAAAAAAAAAAAAAAAAAACAAAGAACAGCAAATGTTACTCAGACGTCATGAATGAAATTCTACATTCAAGGTTTCAGGCATTGATGATAAGGTTGATCAGATTGTGAACAGACATAAATTGTCAACTCGAAATGAAACAGAAGAACATATCAGATCTTTTGGTCATAAGGACTTCTTTTAAAGTGAAAGAGTCGATCAGTCATCGTGGATTGAATAAAGTTGATGGGATGAATGTATGAGTGAGTCTTGGTTCTACATTAACATAGAAAATTGCATGTATTTTTTTCATCAAATTTTTTTATGGCAGTAAACCTACAACAAAGACAAAATATTCCACTTATACCTTGTATAAAAGCGTCACATTTCTGACAATATGAAATATTCGCATTTGCATTCGCAAATAGGATTGACAAATAGACCCTCCATTAGGTGGGGCTGTCAGGTGGGTGAAATACTTGCCACAGTTCACTGGATCAATCATCAATATCAATAAATTTCGTACACCTCGAATTTTCGGGAGAAATGATATAATGGTCTGGAGAAAAACCAGCAACTTCGGTTCATTGTGCAATGGAGTGGTGTGGTAAGCATTCCAAATTTTCAGAGGCCCAGTGCTTCTCACCCCTTCTAGGTTTTCGGATAGCACCTCTTCCACGCGCATCACCTCCAAAAAATCCTTCTCTTTCGTCTCTCGTGCCCTGATCCCACTGAGCGGTGATTCAGCCGTCTAACGCTGTTGGGCTGGGTTTTGGGGACACGTGGATGGCGTAGTGGTTGGAGCATCGTGTTATTGTTTACGCTGCGACGCGGAGGTCAATGTTCGAATCCCACTGATGGAAGTAGGAATCTCGTAGCTCGGTAGGTACTCGGCTATTATGGGATGTCAGGGTGCTGAGGGGCAACGCTTGGAAACTTGTTCTTGGGATACGAGTTCCGACGGGTCGGTGTCTCGGGCGAGGAATCTGAACAGCTCGGAGTGACCGGGTACTCACGAACGGAATGAGATTCGGGTGACGCGTGCATGGGAGATGTTCCTGCCTTGGAGGGAATCCATGTGGGATAAGAGGAAGAAATGGGTGCCATTCTACGCACTTCAGGCACATGTTCAGGGGTGCTGGGGGACAACAAAATCCCTCATCCTTAGGTCTGAGGTTTGGACCCGGATGAGGGATAAATACCTACCTTAGAGGAGTGGAAAAAAAAAAAAAAAAAAAAAAAAAAAAAAATTATTCGCATGCACATTCGTATTTGAAAATATTAAAAAAAAAACATTCGCATTGGAGAATATTAAGAAAAATTATTCGCATGTATATTCGTATACGCAAATCATTCGCATTCGTGTTCGCATTTAATCTTTCACTATATTATTTTCTGTTATTTTTCTTCCCTTTCAAGGGAGGGATGGAGAAAAATGGCAGAAAAGAACCCACCCAAGCTCAAACTAAACACAAGTCTTTCAAGCAGTCGCAGATACAGACTTTAAAGTGCGAAATATTAAATTCAGCTGGAAAGAAAGGGGCCCAAAAACGAGCAAGCCTGGAGAGTCATTTTAACACTAAATTCGAGTGAAATCAATGACCAACTTGTTCTACGAAGGAGCTGGAACAGGGGTGCAAGAGAGTGGATAATTTCCCTGTAGCCCAGCGTTCCCCAACCGGGTCCACATGAGCCCCCAAGGGGTCCACAGAATTTTCAAATTTATAATTTAGATTTTTAATATTATATTTGGATTGGATCAATTATTAGCTTCTACTAAAATACTAATAAATGAAGGTTTATAATTCTGACACATACGTGAAGTTAGGACTCAGGGGTCCGTAATCGTAAACAAAGGTTGGAAACCCCTGCTCTAGCCCATACCGTCTAGGTAACTAAAGCAAAGAGATAAATCGCTAATATAAGATCGAAGAGACAAAGGGTCAAGAGAATTAGAAAGTAGGGGAGAGTTTATTAAACTTTTAGCCTTAGATTCAACCCTTTCCAAAAAATGTTTGAGCCTGGAGCCCCAAGCCCCCAGATGTAATAACAGTACTCCTTACAAGCAAAAATGTGTGAGACTGAAGCCTCAAGCCTACAGATGGGAGAACAGTACTCCTTACAAGGGCAAATAAAACCCTAATTTAGTTGGAGGAGTAACTGTGCTGAAGAAAGGAAATCTCTCTGAGGCTGAAAAGAACTTCCAGCTACTTTCAGGTTGCTTTGTCAATCGCTGTAATGGGAGCATATATATATATATATATATATATATATATATATATATTTATATATATATAAATCTTTATATATATATCTTTGGATAGGGATATATATATATATATATATATATATATATATATATATATATATATATATATATATATATATATATAAAGATCGTCTAAATTTGAGTGCAAATTTTAATTCTGCAACCATTCCACACACACTCCAGACAAAGAAAATTGCTCTGGAGTTCCTCAGCGAAAGGAACACTGACAAGTGAATGACAGGCTTAGCAAGCCGGTTTAAGTACAAACATAAAATAATTACATAAAATACTGGATAATTATTATTAATCAATTAACATTAAGCAAAGCTTAATATAAATAAGTGTTGTAAATCCCGCAATCCCGCAGCTTTTAAAATAAAAAAAATATCATCTCAAGTTGAAGGATATTTTTTTATATAAAATATATTTTTTTGCCTCAAATTTGCATGCATAAAGTTATTTTCAAAAATGAACGAAACATTCCGAAGTATTTAACTTAAAGCTTTACCCTTAAATGACCATTTTAATGGAGTGTTAAATTTAATAACGAACAACAAGTGTGTCTTCA
>JABUQX010034032.1:52500-55000 GCA_015478945.1 Trachelipus rathkii | reverse complement strand
ATCATACGTAACCCATGTTGCGAGGACGGCGTTTACTGATTAACATGAGACCGTTTTTACCCCTGTGTTCGCATTAAGTACAGTATTTAAAGTAATCACTTAGATAAAGTGTTACTATAGTGTGATTTATGATTACACACTTGGAATGTGATTTAATACACTTGTGAGATAAGTGATTAATTACAACGTACTTAATGAGTTATACACTCGATGTTATTCGCTAGCGTTTCACCCGGTAATTTTCACCCTTGCGGGGGACGCCCTACCGTTGGCTATCATAGTTTAGAACCCATCCCCCGGGGCCGATCATTGCTCACCACGCTCAACTCTGCGAGTGATAAATATCCTCTACCCTCCAATGTGTAGTGTATCGTACGTCTAACCTTGCGTGCGACGTCATCACACTATCAACCAACACTTAATACTCACACCCATATACCCACATACACCACAACCACATCCAATATACAACACACAATCAAATAACTATATAGTATGATATACCGTAACTTTTTATAAAATAATCTAAGAACTTCAGATGTTAGATAATTATGGTAATGTACATATAGCGGCCAGTAATGAATATAGATATGATATTATATTGGTTTTGATATTTATTATTATTATGTGTACTGAGAATGATATGATAACCAATTATGCTCTTATTTGAATATACTATTTTTATTTATTTAAGGAAATTTTATATTTCTCCTGATAATATTAAATATTAATAATAAATATATATTAAATATAATTAATATATAATAATAATAAAATAATAACATTATAAATAATAATATAAGTAATAAATATATAAACTAATATTAATATATAAATATATAATATAATAATAATAATCAATAAATATGAATTATATACTATATAGTACTCAATATTATATATATATTATATATATATATAATTATTATATATATATATAGCTATAATATACATATACTATATATATATATATACTATAATATATATAATATATTATCCGTTAAACCACAATATAGGAAAGGAAAATATTTATATCAGTCAAGCGCTTTCGTTTATTAAAACAATATTAAGACCGACCTACTAAAATAATATATTCTTTAAAATTGGGATTCAAATGTTGACATAAGTATAATATCATGGCGTAAGAACGAAGGAAATACTGTATATTAAAAAAAATTAAAAAATTAAAAATTATAAAAAATATGAAAACGCTATGAAGAAAAACAATGACAGATATCTCAATATATAATAATAATAATAATAATAATAATAATAATAATAATAATAATAATAATAATAATAATAATAATAATAATAATAATAATAATAATAATAATAATAATAATAATAATAATAATAGAAACAATAAAAGTATTAACAACGTCATTTACAATAACAATATCACAAATAATAAAAGGATTCAATGAATAAATACAATGTAATATTTATATTATCATACAACATGTCTTTTATAATAGCTGACTCCATTATATTTCTCTCCATAACCGAACAATTTTTAATAATTGAAGTTGTCCCCTGCCAATCTATTATATAGTTATTATGTGACAAGGTTAGGTTAGGTTAGGTTAGTTTAAGTTAGGTTAGGTTAGGTTAAGTTAGGTTAGTTTAGGTTAGGTTAGGTCATATGTAAGAATAAAGCACTTGATCTATTTCCTGCTTTAACATTATATGTTGTTTCAATCTGAATTAAATACCTTTAAATGTTTGTTCAATATAAAATCGATCACAATTAACACAAAGCATTTTTATACAAAAGGCCTACATTGTTTTTAGGTTATTTTGTTTTATTAAAATATTTTTAATACAATCATTATATATAAAACCACATTAATCTTGAAAAATTTAAGAATTTTTGGTATACTTTCTCACGAATTTGTTATGTGATAGGACTAAAATTTTTTATATTTAAGGTTGTTTTTTTTTTTATCTGGGGTTGTTTTATAAAATGTTGGCAAATTTTATTACAATTGTTAAAAAATTCTTGAGAATATTTTAAAAAATTATCGATATTGGTAAAAAAAATTCCACACTACCAATTTTTCACGCCCTATGAAACAGATTCAAAAAAATTTGGTTGAAAGATTATTGAATATTAAAAATGAAAATATTTGTGAAGGTAATTTTTTAAACTAATTAGCTCTGACGTAAAGTGCCTTTTTACGAATGTACCGGTTTTCGATTTACTCATTTTCTGAAAGTTGAATTTGAAAAAGTTGACATTTTGAATTTACCAGAAGAATTGATAATAGATTTAATTAAACTTTGTGCTGTTAATTAAAAATTTGTTTTCAACAATGAATATTATTCGCAAGTGATTAGTTTGGTCATGGGTAATTAATTATATATAATTCTTTGAAAAAGTTGACATTTTGACATTACCAGAAGAATTTATTATTGATTTAATTAAACTTTGTGTGGTTAATTAAAAATTTGTTTTCAACAATGAATATTATTCGCAAGTGATTAGTTTGGTAATAGG
>JABUQX010034032.1:0-47500 GCA_015478945.1 Trachelipus rathkii | reverse complement strand
ATAGATTTCATGTTAATATACATAACAACTGAATGAAGGTATGGAGGTCCTCTTCATACCTGATTATTATATAGTGTGGGAGGAGGCCGAATCGTTTAGCATTCTCAACGATCTGGTAGCATTACTAATTAAAGGACCCACACACATTTAATCACGGATACGTACCTAACCAATTCTTGAAACACACTTGACACTATGAGTTTCACCACTAGTCCTAAATTCTCTTACTTATAAAATACACCACTTTCGCGCTTAGTCCTATCGGTAACTGGATCCACAACCTTATTAATATCTTCTATTATAATTATTAATAATCATTATCTTCATCCAACATGCATCCATCCTGAACCTCATACTCGTTTTTTCTGGCAACTTATTGATCGTGAATAACCGGTATTGGGGGCTATGTGCAAGTTATGCTTCTACTATGTCCTAACTGATAAATTATATGGTATAATAATAGATACTGTGCTTTGTCATCTTGGTGTGAACGCTTCAGACTTCATGCTCGATAAGGTAAGTAGAGCTGTAATCGTTGTATGGAGTAGTATGATATAATGAGCAGGTTTCATTCCTTCTCGACTAAAATGCTTTCTCTAACCTTAAACATTAAATTCTCTATGAGGTTCGACGTGCTTGTTCTCTTGGCCATTCAGGCTAGAGTACTAAGTTGACGTATTATCGTAGGAGTAGTGTGATAAATTTCTGTATCTTCCTATCACTCACGTAAGGCTCAAGTGTTCGAGTACATAAACTGACTAAGGATATATAACGTTGCCATATGTTAATGTAATACATCTTCGACGAGCAAGCGGTGCTGTTCTTAAACGAAAGTGCGCTAACCTCCTTGGTTCTCCTTACTAACAAATCTTTCTGGCCTATTGCCAAAAACATGTCTCAACAACTTCTGTATAAATCTGTCTTTCCTCCTCATATATCGCCTCTGTATTATGTTATTCTTATGTTAGCTAATTCTATCACAACTGTAATAAATAGGCCATATCTTCTTCGGCCTCCTATTTTCCTCTATAAACTCAACCTTACTTGAGAACGATTCTGGCATTCTCTCAAATCCTCCTCCTTCTTCCTACTCATAGGTGTCCTAAATGCTCTTATGCCTTGTAAAAGATTACATTCGATCGGGGCAATGGGCCTCCTAGAAAATATATCTTAAATTAACGTGATAAACAGTTATAGAACAGGCGGTGAGATGAAAACGAGATTGGCATTCCTCCCTACGAGTATTTGAGGATGAATGAATACGCGTTTCACGTGCTAGTCCCCGTCCCCGGGGTTTCAATCTGATATATCAAAATCTATGTTCTCAATACTAACCGACCCTTCGCCTCAGGTGTTTGAAACGCTACGCACGTCTTAAGTGTTCACTAAACCTGTTCCTGAAATATTTATGTGAGAACGGAAGGCGACGCTCTGATTAACCTGTCTAACTAATACGCCTATATAAGCGGTTTACTTTACGTGTATATTCTATAATCTAAAGTATCTTTAGAAACTATCTTCAACTACTCATTTCTTAAGATCACTGAATCTCATTCACTCCTTTTCCGATCGCCATATACGGCTTTCGGCGCTCGAGGCTCACTTGCCAGATATATATATACTTTCTAATATCTTTCTGATTTTATTGGTTTTCTGCCCTTAAAGGATAACTTAACGGTAAGACTTGCGTTGAGGTGTATAGGCGCTTGTATCATATCCTCATAATACATATTTGGACCGAAGGTATGGCACGCGTCACTGCTCCTCATCTAAGCTCCCCCTATCCTTATGGATTCTCTCCTTCTTTTGATCTTTAACTTATGTCTAGTTTTTACTTTCAAAATCGCTCAATATCGTAGCTATTAGTTGTTGATGATGAGGCGACTTCTTCTTCCTTTACTAGTTAAATAGAGTGGAGTGATTACCTCAGGGTTATATAATATATTCGTCCTTAGAAGCAAGCTACTTAATTCATTTAATGTTTACTTAGCTCATCACTTGTCACATATACATTAACGAGTCTATTCATCTTACATGAAATAATTGCCCGATGACAGCGAATCCCTCGAGATCTTTCAACAATCCTTATTTCAAACTAGTCATGACATCCTATCTAATTCCTTAATCGTGAAAAAATTGTGCCTCTCGTCTTATATCTCTCCTAAATATCTATTTCTCGTCTGTATCTGTGACTTAATGAAATATTTTCCGGTTAAGGATAAAGTTAAGGTTATCTGCTATTGTGAACCTCATCTGTGCAAATTCATATCATTTAAAGACTACTTTAAACTATCTATCTAAAGATACTCCATCAACATCATAAGAAACATCCTATGCCTAATCTTTTTGTCTTTCGAATGAATACTTTTACTGCACTAGGTTCTTTTGTATAACAAGTGTAAGGGTTTAAGAGTGGTTGCTGATTCTATCTTTTAGAATAATGTGCAGTATACTTCAAGTCCTGTGTGTGAGACATATATTATAGACGAGATCTGCGTGGACACTTCTTAATCAACAAAAAAATGTCTTGAGAAAACTCGGAACATTCTACAGATGGTTTGTGAAGTGTATATGAGGCTATTTGTTCCGTCTATATATAGATATCTGGAGTGAGTTATCTGTCGTAGCTTATATATGCGACTGCTGAGACTTTTTTTATTAACCATATTCTCAGAGGACTCAAAAGCAGTATATCAAAGGGCCTCATATCCGCCCTTTAGTTATGGAGTAACTTGGGTACCCTTTTTTTTTTACTTTTTTTTTTTATTCCATTTTTTAATTTTTTTATACTTTATCTTAGGGGGGCTCTAGTTTCACCCGGCTTAATTTAGTGATAGGGTCGAGTGTCAAAGCGCTCAAAAGGCATTATAATTGTCCCTAAATAACTTTATCCAATTTTCACTTGATCTCCTGCTATATCTTGCGGTCGCGATGTTGGAGCTTTATCTTCTTTTTCAATATTAGGTACACTGTTATATAAGTGTGCAGGTGCTAAGTAATGAGGAACTATATTTTTTTACTACCTATCACGTGACGTATCCACCTAACCTTTACGTCTGACTCCATAAGCGTAATATGATAAAACAAAGATAAGGATAGCAGTGTATATGCTGCTACTATGAAAGTATTGTATAGTATTGATATTAGTAACTCTCAGTACTAGTACGCTGCGGTAGCTTTCAACTCTTTATCCTGCCAACCTCTTATCTGTGTGGAATAATCAACTTCCATTCTACTGTAATTTCACGCTGAATTTAATCTCCCCCAGCTCATGGCCCTTGCGTCGCGCTACATCTGCGTTATAATTTGCGTAGTTAGTTTACGATTCTGTAAGGCGTATATTTATATATATATATATGTAACACCCCCTCTTTGAATAGGCCTCTGCCCGTGAGTTGGTGCGTGGACAACTGTAAATAAAATAAATATTATATATATAGTTATATATATATATAATTAATTAATTATATATATTATATAATATATCATATTATATATATTAATATATAATTATATATAATATATATATATATATATATATATAATATATATATATTAATAATATATATATATATAATTATTATATATTAATATATATATATATTACTATGTATTAATATATTATATTATTATATATATATTAATATATATATATAATATATATATATTATATATATATTAATATATATAAATATATATTAATAATTATAATATATATATATATATATATAATATTATATATATATTATTATATATTATTATATATTATATATTATATATATATAATATAATTTATATATAATAATTAAATATATAATATTATATATATATATATTATATTATAACTATATATATATATATAATAATATATATTATATATATATGTATATATATTAATATTATATATATATATATATATATAATATATATATATATAGGATAATTATATTATTATTTATATATTGATATATATACAGAGTTAGTGAGGTGAGATCCGTTTATAGTTTATATAGTTAATGTGGTTAATAGTTTATGTACTTTATAGCTTAAATAGTTTATATAGTTTATGAAAAATAAAAAATCTTTGATTTTACTTTATAAATTATTTAGTTAGTAAATATCATTTATTTATCAAGATAAACCTTTTAGTTAGAACTAATCCTGATTATATTAGGTATTAAGTTTGACATTAATAATTTAATATTTTATTAACAGTTCTAGATACATTGATATATATATCATAATTATATATGTATAATTATAAGATTTAAATTATAATTTGAGGTATATATAATATATAATACTAATAAGTTTTTTAATATCATATTATATTATAAAAATTGCTAAGATTTATAATTATATATATGACTAATAATTATAAAATATAAAAAATATTTTTAAATATAATTTTATTATTATTATTTAAGTTTCTACTCCGGAATAAAGTTAGTATTAAATAATTGTTTAATCTAGACTTGAGTTGAAATAAATATTTAATATATTTATTAAATAATAATTTTATTTAATTTAATATTTTCATTAAGATATAAACCGTTTGTAAAGATATCTTAATATCCAATTTATGACCGTATCATTTTAGTAAATCATCTATAGCTAGGATTTCTTTAACTATGTTTGTAGATGTATATATTTGCGTTAAAAATTACTATCCTGACCCGTGTGAGCTAACGAAATTGCCTATGCTTATCAAATTGGTGCCTGGATGGGCGATTCTCTAATTCAAAGTTTGAAAGATGTGTTGAAGGATGATCATTAGAAGGAGTACCTGGATAGTTCGCAGCGATAAGGTATTATTCATAGAGTTGCTTAGCAATCACTAAGAGATACTAGTTACCACAGTATACGGTTAAAAACATACTTAATACAAAAATCAACCTAGGTGCAACAATGTATTACTATCTTACGAGTGACTTCTATAAAGTTAACAACTATTAAAGATATGAATGATCATTTAATTCAACTGATAGCATTTGATAATGATGGATTTTTGATAAACAATGGTCTACAAGAGTTTGAGTACATATACTACAAGAATGGACTTAAAATATATAATAAATCTAATAATTTAATTAAAGAAATAAAGATTTTTATATTATAAGTAAACTTAATTAATAAAATTAAAAATATTGAAATTATGAAATATAATATTTAAAAGTAAGTAATGAATCAATTCGCTCACTCTCTTTAATATCTATCAGGTTGACCGAATATACATTGTAATGTGTAATTCTTCTCTTTATTATTTATTTATTTTACAGAAATTTTTTATAATATTTAATTATTATTTATTTATTTTTTATGTGAGAAAAAGTCTATTTAAGAATTTTTTATTTAAATATTGATAAATGATCATATGATAATTAAAAAGTGAGCGTGGTTACAATATATGGAAATAGGCACATTTCTCTATTTTTATTTTAAATTCGCTATTAACCAGAAAAAGAATTGCAATATATTATTTTATTAGAACATTAAGTTTATAACTATAAATTATTTGTATCGATTTCCTTTTTTAATATTATTTATAAATTATATATAATGTACCTAGATTATTATTATTATTAAATTATTGTTTATATTATCCATATTATTAGTACTAGTAGTTGTTTCAACCATTAAGGTTTAAGTTATAGACATTTAAAATATAATTAATAATATTATTATATAAATAATAACTTTATTAAATAGTAAATTAAATTTAATTTGCAATATAATTTTCATATATTATATATTATATAATTATAATCTTAATTAAAATTTTAATAAAATACTACTTTATTATATATAATATATTTATCTAAAAAACATCAAAAAATGTTAAAACAATTTCCAATTTTTGAGCTAAAATTTCAGAAAATTGAGGATAATCTATTTAAGTTTATTAAATGAAATAAACTTTAAAAATATTAATAATATACATGACATAAGTTATATAAAATTATATAAATGTTATATATTATTATATAATTTTTCAAGAAGTTTTTTCTAAGATATTTATTCTAGATAAAGAATTAAATTACAAAATTTTATTTATTTATTTATATATTTGCATTAATGTATAAGTAATGTGAGTTATAAATTTATAATATTTTATAATATAATGATTTTAATAAATGTTAGTTATAATGTATTTTAATCCTTAGATTTACTTATGGTTTACTTTTATCATAGTATAAAATTAGTTAATATACAGTATAAATATAACTAAGTAATAATAAATAGCTATAAATGCAGATAAATTAATAATAGTTAAGGCTATAAATATAAAAGAATAATACAATATAAATGCCAAATAAGATAAACTGATAATATAGATTATAAGCACAAGTAATTATATGATAAAGACTAGAGTGCGGTCTTCACTCATGAAATGTTAAAACTGTCAGAATAATAATAATAATAATTAAATTATATAATATACTAAATTTTGAATAATAATAATAATAATAATTATAAATATAAAAAAATTTATATATAATAATAATATATAATAATTAATATATAAATATTAAATATAAGATTTAAGAATAAAAATTTCTATTAGAAAGAAATAACATTTATACTTAATTATTAATTATAATATATATATTAATATAATTAAATATAAATTATTATATATAATATTAATATATTTAAATATATATAATTAATATATAATATAGTATTATTAATAAATATATAAATAATATAATTATATATTATATAATATATATATATTATAATATAATATTACAATATCGTAATATAAATAATTAATATATATAGTATATATATATATATACTACTATATTATATATATTATAATATTTATATATTATATATTAAATATATATATATTATAATATTAAAATATAGGTATATATATATATAATATATATATAATATAATATTATATATATATTAATATATATATATATTATAATATTATAATATATATAATATATACTATAATATATATATTATATATATATATAATAATATATTAATATTAATATATATATATAATTATAAATAATTATATATATTGATTTTAATATAAATTTTTTTTTAAATAATACTATAACTATTATACTTCTATATAAATATATAAATAAATATAATATTAAATTATAAATAATATTAATAATAAAATAATTAAATTAAATAATATTATTATATTAAAATAAAGTTATGATAGTTTTATTTTATTCATTTAAATAATTAAATTAAATATAATAAATATATATTAAATGAATATAATATAATATTATAATAATAATAATAATAATTAATAATTATAATAATAATAATTAAGCTATAAAGAAATAATCAAACTAATAGATAACATTATATATATATAAATAATAATATAAATATATAATAATAATAATAATAATAATAATAATAATAATAATAATAATAATAATAATAATCATAAATCCAAATCTGACCACGATTGTAATGTGGAAAACTCAATGAATTGAAAATATAATAAATGAAACTAAGAAAAATAAATAATAATAATAATAATAATAATAATAATAATAATAATAATAATAATAATAATAATAATAATAATAATAATAATAATAATAATAATAATAATAATAATAATAATAATAATTACAAAAAACTTGTATATTTGTAGTTGGAAGATGTGCAAACACACACACACACAGGTTTAATGTGAGAAAAAGTTGGGGTGGGTGTGGGGGTGGGGGGTGAGGTTATAGTGTGAGAGCTGGGTTATAAATTGTAATATATTTACAGTATTCAAAACTAGTCTAGGGATAGGTATTTTTAAGCTTATTATGATTTCAATTATAGGACGAGAGAGAAGAGAGAGAGAGAGAGGAGACGAGAGAAGAGAGAGAGAGAGAGAGAGAGAGAGAGAGAGAGAGAGAGAGAGAGAGAGAGATTGGTGGAAGATAAAAGTTCGAAACTGATAGATTAATATACTGGCATAGATAAGGTTAGAGGAATTGAGAGAAAATAATTAAAATAGGTAAAGATAAGTAGAATAAGAAACGAATTAAAAAGAAATTTAATAATTTTGCAAAGTAAATAATCAAAAATACTTTCTTCGCAAAGAATATACTATAATAAATATATTAATCATTGTATATTATAATATATATATATATATATATATATATATATATATATATATATATATATATATATATATATATATATATATATATTATATATATATATTATATATATATATATAAGTATATAATATATATATATGATAGTATATAATATATATATAGATAATATAATATATATATATATATATATAATATATATATTATATATATAATATATATTATATATAGTATCTATTATATATATATATTATATATATATTATATATATATATTGCAACCTGCAATCAGTTTTAAGTTAAAGTTAAAAAAAAAAACTAAAACGTATTTTCACCATGCTGGGATTCGATCCTGGATCCTTGCCCAGATGAAGCGGTGCATGCGTTTGACCGCTTGCGCCACGATAACTAATAAGGAAGAAACGATAAAAAAAAAGAAAAAATAAAAAATAATATAATATGATAATTATATAAATATATAAAGTTATATAATATAAAATAATAAATAAATATTAATAATTATAATAATAATTATATATATATTACGCAAAATACTTCTCGTGATGAATGAATTTATTATATATTCATCACTAGAGAAGTATTATTTAGCCGTTACTGTTCTCTTTAGGCTCAATGGCGTTCCTGGGTAGAACAGGTGGGCGGGGGGATGTTAATGTACGGCGAAAGTATAAAAAATGTCTACAAAGACTACGTGTACTTATATCATCAGAGAGAGTCCTGTTAGAGAATCGTTGAATGTCAGGAATTTGAGTAAATGAACATGATTGGAATCCTCATAGCATATATGTGTTGAAAAAAAAATTGACGATTAAGCTTATTTATGATGTTGAAGTAATATTATATTATTATATATTATTGTATTATAATATAAATAATATATATATCGTAGTATTATATTTTAGATACGTAAGAACAGAAAAACTAATTTGTTTATGTTATATAATAAGTATATTAATGTTAAAAAGTAGTATTAATAATTTTTGATTCAAGTTAATGAAAATGGTTGGAAATGAAATTCACTGTCTTTTAATAAATCAAATTATATAAAGTGAGTTAAAAAGTTGTATGTATATAATGAATTAGATAATTATGTAGAAGAATATTTGATTATGTTAAATATATTTATATTTAAACTTATATTTAATTATAGTTTATTAATTAGCTACAATGTATATTTAATATCATTTTATTTGTTTTTTGGTTTATTTAAAATAATCAATTATAAATTACAATAATACTAAATGAATTATTAAAATATGAAATAGGTATAAAAATATATAATATTTAATTAAATTTTTTTAACTTTAAATTATGATAATAAAATAAATGATAAAAAATGATATGCTATATATCAATATTAGTTAATTCTATTATAATTTTATACTTAAACATTATATTATATATTATAAGGCTATATATATTAATATATATATATATATATAAAACATTACAAAAATAATAAAATAAATATAATAAATTGTAAATACTAATAATTAACAGGCTATTATTTATAATATATTATATATATATATAAAAAGAAATATTTGATATTATTTGTAGTAATATATATAGAAATATTTGTACTTGTATTATGCTAGAAATATTAGTATTTATAAATTTAATTTAATATGTAAATTTATTAATAAAATGTAATGTACAAATAAAAGGTAGGGTATGAAGGGTAGTGAGTTAACCTTATAAATATAAATATATATGAGAAAAAAATCTTAGGGTATGTTTAATTTTTAGTTATTAATTATATATATATATTATATATATTATAGTATATATATATATAATATATTATATTAAATAATTTTATATTAATATTGATATCACTTTATGTTATATATATAAATATGTAAATTAATATATATAATAATATATATATTATAATATAAGTTATATAAATAAATTTACAAAAAAAAATGAAACATAAATTTAAAATAAGTACAAAATTAAAAAAAAATCAATTAGATACTTTAAAAAATTGTAAAAATCTTTATCATGGAGCGAAAATAATAATGAAGATAAAGTTAACAGGCTAAAATATTAAAATATTTACCAAAAAAAAAAAAATATTTGAAAAATATAATTTAAAAATAAAAAATAAATTAACCTATAATACAAAAAATAAAAAATAAAAACATTTTCTTTCCAATTTTAAATGACGTACGAATAGCACCGGTAACAATGCAGTCTATTTGAATAAATCAAATAATGATATAAATTGAAATGAGAAGAAAAAAAAAATCCTACAACCAGCAGAACGAGAATAAGGAAAAAAGAAGTAATATCAAAATAATATACATAATATATATATAATAGGTGATATATATATATTTTAAGTAAAAATAGTTTTTAATTTAATTTTTATGATGAGAGAGAGGTAAATGCGAGAGATAAGAGTAAGATGAGAGATGATAAGATAGATATAGAGAGAGAAGAGATTATAGAGAGAGATGAAGAGATAATAGATAATAATAGGAGTAGAGAGAGAGTATAAATACACAAAAGCTTAAAGCATTCAATGACAAATACCAATCACCAAGGAAAATTTACATCGCCCACTTTGCCTTTATATGGAGGAAGGCGCGAATTTTAAATTCAAAATGTACAACACTGATAAAATGCATAGATATAATGTGTGTATGTATGTGCATGTGTGTGTGTGTATGTGTGTACATGCGTATGTATGTGTGCGCAGTTGTGGCGTTGGTCTATTTGTAAGCGTACAAGAGTAAATATATATTAAAATAATATAAATCGATTTAGAAGGAATCATAGTCTTAAGTTTTTATCCTCCCAACTCTCGCATTCTTACCTACTCTCTCTAATCTCTCTCCTTCTCTCTCTCCTTAACTTAATCTCTCTCTCTCTCTCTCTCTCTCTCTCATCTCTTCTCATATATAATATATATTATAGTATTAAATATTATAATATATATAGATTATATATATATTATTATATATATATTTATTATATATATATTATATATTATTATATATTATATATATTAATTAATATATTATTATTTGTAATATTGTATAGTCAACCACTTCACAATTAATTAATTTATATTATTATATATAATTATCAACATATAATGTAGGTATTTCAGGGTATTTATTTCAAAGAAAATTTTAATATTATTAAAGATGAAAATAAAAATATATATATAGTTATAGTTATAAGTATTATGTGAGTATGAGTGATTGGGATCGTAAGTGCTGTACCGGAAACGAAAGTGTGGAGTAAGAGATAAAAATTTGTGTGTTTACTGTGGTTGGGTCTTAGGGGAAAGCCTGGACCGTTCTTTTACTGTCATGAGAGTAGGATTTAAGGGAACCTCCCGTTACCGAATTCGATGCTTGTGATGTTCTTTTAGCGCCGACTGGTATTTCCACGCCTCCTACAAAGGAGTGCCCTTACCCACTAGGCACTCCTTTCTTTACACATCACGCTTAATCACTTAATTGATCTGTGCAAGTTAGCACTAGTCTTTTAACAACTTTATAAAAATAAACGTTGCAAACTGTTAATGCGAAATGCATGTGCTGTAGAATTTAGAGAAGAGCGGCCTAATCCAAGGAAACACAGCCTTACCACATTCATCCCAGACAATATAGAGAAGTTAACAGGTGCGTCAACGGGCGTTTAGTGGGATTGTGACGTCACGGAATTGCCAACTCTGGGTGTACTAAAAGGATCTTTTATCTTCATAACATAATTTGTAATATTTGAGGTCTTTATTTTAATCTCCTCTTTGTTGAACATAAACTTTTCTCATCTAGACTAATGCAGTGGTTTTTCAAACTGGGACTGCGGGGGTGTCGTCTCGAGGGGGGAATCAATACCAGGGTAAGCGCAAAGACGGCGTGAACAGAAAACCTTAACACTTTATTTCTTTAGTAGGAATAAATTAAAAGTAAGTGTTAATTAAATTAAATATATTATCAAAGGTATATATTTTTTGTAGAATTGTTACATAGTATATCGTAATATTTATTAATAAATAAATACTGTACTTACAAATGTTTTATATTTGTAATATTTAAGTAAGAATAGTTAGGTTAAGTAAGTAGGTAAGATAGCGAATATGTATATATATATATATATAAGTTAAGATATGTACGTAGTATATATATATATAGGTTATAGGTATATATACGTATGTATGAGGTATAGTTTTGAAAGGATAGGGGTTCATGGAATCTACTTTTTATTCTTGGGAGTGTGCCACTAAAAAAAGATTGGGAACCACTGATCTAGAGACTTCACCTATTGCTGTTAACTAAAACTTGCGTGTTTGAGCATTCTGATAGCAAATCCTAATCTGTTCTGTATAATTATAGTGTGCATGTAAATTACATTAGTTTGTTTATATTCATATATAATATTAGTTATTATAAATACTGATTACTGACAATACCTCGCAGTTGCACCAATCATCCTAACTCTTCTTTGTTTGTGGTGAGGCCACGTTAAAAGAAAAAAACATATAGCTTCATTTATTTAAAAAAAAAAAAAAGTTGTATGAACGGTATTTTGGATGCGAAAAAAAGGTGACCAGAACAATTTCTGGGCTCCTCGTGTCATGTGTTATGATGTTGATTGGTTGGCTGAACGGATTTCGTCAAATGTCATTTGCAATTCCAATGGTTTGGAGATAACCCAAGGATTGTAGCACTGTTTTATTTTTTGCAAAATAATAAATATCAGGAATAACTAGCTAGAACTAGACGCAATGTTAAATATTTAGATATTCACTCTTATATAAGGGCAGTATCCTACATCCAGGAACTTCCAATTCTAAAATCACTAGAAACGTAGAATATAGACGAAGTTGGAGATATTACTAATGTCGAACCTTTGCACAAGGCTGAAGAAGAAGAAAAAGAAAAAGAAGAAGAAGAATAATTAGTATGAAAGAATGAAGTAATATATAGTAATTATATATAATAGATAATATAAACCTTAAAAAAGGAATAATTAAAATATAGGATTAACTTAATAAATCGAAAAATTAAAAAGAATAATAAGATAAAGATAAGAATAATTCAACAGCAAACCGAAAAAATAGAAATTTGAAAAAGAAGAAAGTATGATAATATATAAGATTTGAGTTCAAAGAAACCAAAAAAAATATTTTAAGAGGGATTAAGTTATAAAGAAAGTAATATATATGTTTCCTTAATACTTTGGAGCTATAAGTCTATCTGTTTAGTGACTGTCTTGCTGAATGTTAGTGTGTGTAAATAACTGGTTATGGTATTAGTATGGTGGAGAAGATCGGAGATAGATTTATTTTTAGAATAAGCAATAAATTGTGTTATATCTGTTAGAGAAGAAAAAATTATTTAGATTTTTACTAATGATAAAGAAAAAAGAAAAAGAAAATTACTTGAGGAGAAAAGGAAAGAAAAAATGAAAATAAAAGCAATGAAAAAGTAAAAAAGAAATATGTAAAAAGAAAAGCAAATATATAACAAAAGAAGAACAAAGTAAATAAGGAATATATGAAATGTAAGTGAAGTAGAGAAGAAGAGTACCAGTTTAAGTAAAGTGAAAGAATGAGTTAAGATAAGAAAGTATGGAGAAGAAGAAGAAGAATAGATTTTTAAGCTATAGACAGATTAGTTCAAATTCTTAAAGTAGAATGAAGAAGAAGAAGAAGAAGAAATAGAAAAAGAAGAAGAAGAAGAAGAAGAAGAGGAAACAAAAGATACTCAAAGTTTTTAGGAGGAAAATACATATTCCGAGCATCATTTAATTAATTATTCAGTTAGAATTAAATAATCTCTTTTGTGATCTAAAAAAACAAAACAGATAAAAAAAAATATCAAAAAATCAAGCAGAATTATTGGTATTAAAATTGAAAGAATGGAATTTTTAAAGAACAATGCAAGATTAAGTGTTTTCCTTGAGAGATAGTCCGAATTTGAACATTTATTCTCACAGTATGAGGAACTAGCTTAGTGCAATGATCTCTCTACTGGAAGCTTTAGAATATATGCACGATCCTGAACAAGAGCGTCTTTTTCTTTTTTTCATTCATAGTGACTTCAAATATGTAGTTGAATATAGTTTTAGTGCTTCTTATTCTGCAGAAAATATATGTATCCATCCACCAATCCCTGTAATTTATGCTGCTCACATGAAGGAGTCATATGAAAATATGAAGCATTATCTGAGCAGGATTCAGCATGAGAAATATTCATGTCATGCTTGCGGAGATCTAAAAGTGACAGAACTCTTAATTGAATTGCTACTTGGGGAATTCTAAGTCCTATTGCTTCCTGTAAGAGTGGAACAGCAGTGATTGGAAAAATTACTACTTACCAAAATAATGAATGGTACATGTTTCACCTGAAAAAAATTATCTTCTACAACAACACATAAAGTTCGGTTTAATGAAGAATTCTGTTAAAGGATTGGTTCGCAGGATTTCAGTTTCTGAAAGGTATATTTTCTAATAAAAGTGATACTACGATAAAAGATAAAATATACTTAGAAAAATGAAGGTATATTTGTTGGACCACAAATAAGAAAACTAATGAGTAGGATAACTCATTTGTTTCCTTACTTGATTAAAGTTTGAATAAAGTTTACGTTGCAATATGGAAATCATTTACAAAAGTGGTAAATAACTTCCTGTGAAAGTATAAGGCGAATAACTCTAGAGAACTTGTGAGCTTTTTGAAAACGAGAGAGAGAGCTTGGATGTATTATGGCATTTAAAATTAATTTCTTACAATCGCATTTAGATATTTACCCTACAAATTTTGGAGCTGTAAGTGACGAACATAGAAAAAGCCAACTCGAGTCAACTTCAGTCAACTAAGGTAGAAAATCCAAAAGAAGTAAGTTTTAGGTCAGTGTGCAATACATGTAAAGTATTATTATATTATCGTTATATATATTTCCCGTTCTTGCAAAATATCCAAATTACTAAAACATATATACCCAATAGAAAAATACAGTTAACGTATTTGAAATCATAAAAAAATATGTTATAGAAATCAGTTATTCCTTTTCATTTAGCAAGCAAGCAAGCAAGCAAGCAAAAAAAAAAAAATGTTGAGGTGTTATTTTACAAATCCACAAATTGATAAAATAAGGAATGAAGGTGTTGTGGAGTTGTGTGGTGTGTGAAGAAGGGCTTAATGAGAAAATAAACGTGTGTATCAAGATTAAGATGTTTTTTTTTTCATTATTTGAAATTATATTTATAATAATTTTATTATATAATAATAATTATATATATTATTATATAATATATTATTTAAAATGATATTATAAATTTATAATTGGTAAATTATATATATATATCATTATAATAATATATAATTTAGTAATTATAAATTTAAATAATTTATTACATTAAAATTATAATATTAATAAAATTTATTATATTTATTATAATTAATAAAAATTTTAAAATAATATAATTAAATAATAAAATATATAATAATTAATAATATAAATATATTATAATAATAATATAATAATATAATAATATATAATATATATTATATATAAATATATATATAATAAATTATACTAATTAAATTTATTGAATGAGAAGAGATTATAAAATAAGAATAGCAGAAACTCTAAAGTTAGTTAAGGCTTTCTGTTGGGATTTTAAAAATTATACTTCAAAGGTATAAAAAATGACATGGGCTCAAAATACTAAAAAAAACTAAAACTAGGCACCTTAAATCAAGAAGTGGAGGAAATATGTAAAAAGTTAGATCGATATGCAGAATATCAGTAATATTTAAAAATTCTGATAATAATTAGATTTTTTTTTATCTTTCAAATAAATAACCCAATAAAAATAAATAATAAAATTCTATAACAGTTTAAGGAATTCAATAATAGCCTGATTTATATATACGAAGACTAGAACCCAGTTTTTTTTTTGCTAAAAATATGCCAATTATCACCATAAAAAAAGGACACTTTAAATTTGATTGAATTCTTTTCAGTCTTGGATTGGTAACAAGAAAAGAATACTACAATTTAAATACTGATAAAAAATGCATTATTAATAAATATATATAATTATACTTAATTTATATTATATTATAATATAATTTATAATCTTTAAATTAATTCATATTAAAGGTTATTTATCTTTTATCTAGGTATAAATATTAATATTTATATATATATAGTATATTATTAAATATAATTATAATATTATTTAATTATTAATATAATTAATATTTATTATATTTATATTATTTAAATATAATATAATTATATATATATTATATAATTTTAATTATATATATATTTATATTTAATATGTTATTTATTATATTATAATTATATAATTTATCTAATAATAATATATATTATATGATATATAATATTATATATATAATATATTATATATATATATATTTTAATATTTAATATATATATATTATATTATTATTATTATTATATATATATATTAATATTATATATAATATATATATATATATATATATATATATATATATAATATATATATATAATATATATATATATATATATATATATATATAATACATATATATATATAATGCTTTGGATTGGTATTTATTGCGAATTTTATTTAAATGATGTGATAAAACAATTCAAATTAAAAATCCATTTATAAAAATATATGAATTATTAATAAAAAAGCTTTGATCCTTACCCGCTAAAGAACTCTCCACTTTTGTGTTATTGGGAACAGCGCTTAGCCCAATTTTTCTTAGACAATATTTTTCTAGTGAGAAATGCTATATACCCTATATATAGAACAAAATATTTAAAGCGATATTTTTCAATCAAGATTTGTAAAAATATTTCAAATTTTGATCATTTTATTTTTTCAATTTTTTGAATTAATGAGAATTATAAATTCTGTATTTAAAATATTTTGAAATATTTTGTTCCATAATACAATCAATATAATATGTTTTTTATATTACGGTGGAAAATTATTAGCAATGTGATGAAACTATTGACAATGTGATGTAGAAACGAAATCAATCAATAAAATAACAACAACATTCAAATAAAATCAACAAAACTAAATAAATAAGTAAATAATAATTGCTTTAGGATAGAATTTTAATAATAATAGTTTATAATAAATAAATATTAATAATCCTAATAATAATAATAAAATAATATATAATAATAATAATAATAAATAAAAATATTATTAATAAATTATTATTAAAAATAGTAATAATATTTATGCAATTAAAGTAACAATGAAATAAATAATAATAATATAATAATAATAATAATAATAATAATAATAATAATAATAATAATAATAATAATAATAATAATAATAATAATAATAATAATAATAATAATAATAATAATTAAATCAAAATATAATTAATAAGATAATAATAAATAATAATAATATAATAATTTTATAATCATAATAAAAAATAACATAAATATAGGCTAATTACAAATAAATAATTAATAATATTATTTAAAAATAAAAATAAAAAAAAATTAAAAAATTAAAGATAGTAATAAATATACTAAATTAAATAAAAATAATAAAAATAATTATAATAAATAATAATAATATAATAATTAATTAATAATAATAATAAATAATAATAAATAATAAAAATAATTATAATTTATAAATATAATAATTAATTATTAAGTATATATAATTTAATTATAATTTTAATTTAATTTTTAATTTAATTATAATTTATAATTATAATTATTAATTATAATTTATATTATATTATAATTATTATTAAATTATAATTATACTTATATTATATTTAAAAGTTTTATAAATTGTTCTTTATTCCTAAAAATTTCTATTTACATTATGTATATTATAATTAATTAATTATAGGTTTATTATAATTATTATGAATTTGTAATTTATAAATTACTAATTATAAGTATAATTATAATTTATTAAAATATAATTTATTATTTAATATTATTATTAGAAGTATATGGATTAAGATTTCTAATTAGAATGATTAATTATAATTATAATATGAATTATTAAAACTATAATTTTAATATAAATTATATATATTATATATAAATTATAAATTTTTCCATAACCTAATAATAATAATAATAATAATATTGTTAAAATAATAATAATATTTAATAATTATAATTAATATAATAATTAATAATAATAATACAATAAAAATGATAAATACTAACAAAAGAATAATAATAATTGAATAATAATAATAATAATAATAATATAATATAATAATAAATAATAATAATAATTAATATAATAATAATAATAATAAATAATTAATAATAATTTACAAAATAATATACTCCAAAAAAAAAAATTAAAATAAAAATAAAAATAAAATATAATACTAATAATAAGATATAATAATTAATAAATGTAATAATTAATAAATTAACAATGACAATTTTAATAATAATTAATAATAATATAATAATAATAATAATTAAATAATAATAAATAATAATAAATAATAATAAATATTATAATTATAATTATAATTATAGCATTAAATATAAATTATATTATTAATTTTTTAATTATTATTATAAATTATAAGTAAAATTATAGTATAAAAGTAAAATTATATCATAATTATAATTATAATTATAATATAATTATTATTATATTATTTATGTAATTAAATTATCATTGTTATGTAACTATTATTTTAATATTTAAGTATTATTATTTTATTATTATATTATTATATGTAATTGATTATTATTATAATATTATTATAATTATAATTACAATTAAATTTAATATATTAATTATAATTTTTTTTAATCATTTAAATTTATTAAAATTTTATAAATTATTTTAAATTAAAATTAAAATATAATTATGATATAATTAAATTATAATTATTAATTAGAATTATAATGTATTAATTATAATTATAGTATAATTATATTATAATTTATAAATTGTAAGATGTAATCCTTCTTTTGCATTGTGGTATAATTATAATAAAAATTGTAATTGTAATTGTAATTATAATTATAATAATATATTAATAATAATAATAATAATAATAATAATAATAATAATAATAATAATAATAATAATAATAATAATAATAATAATAATAATAATAATAATAATAATAATAATAATAATAATAATAATAATAATAATAAATAATTAATAATAGTTACAAAAATAATACTAAAAGGTCGCGAACCAATCATTACAAACTAATTTTTTTTAAAAGTAGATCAAGTAACAAAATGGTTTTGTCAATTCTATGTATCTCGCAGTATCATCCTTAGTAACCAGGTATTATAAGGATTCACATTTATCCTATGTTTAATGGTTTTAATTTTGCTATAATTTTAATGGTTCACAAGACAATTTGCATTTTTAAATCACATGAAATACTCCTTAATGGAATCAGGAAAGTATGATTTTAATTAAAATTCTTTACAAACCGCATGGAGATTTCGCCTTTTTAATGAAGACTAGAAATAGGAGAAAACTTATGATGTTTTTCATGATTCTAATTTCACTGACGTTTGTAATTAATTTTTAGAATGTTTTTCCTGTGAAGATAAAAACAAAATATAATTTAGTATTGTGTGATAAACAACAGTATCAATAGAGACTGCGGTAGCAGCAGCACCAGAAGTAATAATAAAAAATAATAGAAATAATAATGATAATAATTATTATTACAATTATAATTATTATCATAATAATAGTATTATTATTATAATTATAATTATTATTATAATAAAAATAATTGTTATTATAATAATAATAATAATTATTATTATTATAATAATAATTCAAATAAATAATAATAATAATAATAATAAAATAATAATAATAATAATAATAATTTATAATAAAGAAATAATTAATATTTAAATAATTAGAAATTATAATAATAATAATAACAAATAATATAAATTATATAAATTATATAATGAAGAGTTATATAATATTGAATAATATTATTAATAATAAAAATAATAATAAATTAATAATTAATAATAATAATATAATATAATAATAATAATAATAATTAAATAATCATAATATTAATTAAAATAATAATAATATAAATAATAATAAATAATATAATAATTATATAATAATAATAATAATAATTAATATAATTGTAATAATATAATATTATATATAATAATAATAATAATAAATAATATATATTAATCATTATAATAATAATAATAATTAATAATAATAAATTAATAATTAATAATTAATAATAATAATAAATAATAATAATTAATTAAAATAATAAAAATAATAATAGAATAATAATAATAATAATAATTAATAAATCTTATTTATTTAATAAATGTTTATATTAATAAATAATATTTGATAATAAATAATAATTATTTGGAATAATATAATTAATAATTAATTATAATTATGCAAAATTTAAATTTAATTATAATAATAATAATGAATTTTTTATTTAATAATAATAAATTATTATTGATAATTAATAGTTATTATTTATTATTATTAATAATAATAACAATAAATAATGAAAAGATTTTCTTCCTGAAAAATATTAATATATTAATATAAAATAATTAATAATAATAAATAATAATAAATTAATAAAAAATAATATAATAAAAATAAATAAAATAATAATATAATAATAATTCTTATAAATGATAATAATAATAATAATAATAATTAAAATATAATAATAATAATATAATATAATAATAATTAATAATAAATAATAAAAAAAAAATTAAATAATTAAATATAAATAATTAATTAATTAACACTAATTTAATATAATAATTAATAATAATACTAATAATAATAATAATTTAATATTAAATAATAATTAATAAATAATAAATTATAATAATATAATAAGAATAAAAATAATATTAAAATTATAATAATAATATTATAATAATAATTATTAATAATTATAATAATAATAAATAAATTAATAATAAATAATTAATAATAATTTATAATAAGATAATATAATAATAAATTAATAATAATAATAATAATAATAATAATAATATAATAATAATAAAATTAATAATCTATAATAATATCATTAAATAATTAATAATAATAATAATAATAATATAATATAATAATAATAATATAATAATAATTAAATTAATATAATAATATAAAATTAATAATAATAAAATAAAATAAATGAAATGAACATAATAAATAATATAATATAATAATAATAATAATAATAATAATAATAATAATAATAATAATAATAATAATAATAAATAATTTAATAATAATAATAATAATAATAATAATAATAATAATAATAATAATAATAATAATAATAATAATAATAATAAAATCCAGAATCAGAAAGAAGAAAAATATTATTCAGAAAAGAAAAACTACATTATTTACATAGTTCAATAATTTACAATTTCATTATACTAATTAATTATAATAAAAAAATAATTTCCCTAGTATCTGAAATGGGTGTACTAATTGCAATACTATTAATAACAATAAGTATAAAAACGATTATCATAAACAATAATAATAATAATAATAATAATAATAATAATAATAATAATAATAATAATAATAATAATAATAATAATAATAATAATAATAATAATAATAATAATAATAATAATAATAATAATTAATAATAAAAATATTAATAATAATAATAATAATAAATAATTAATAATAATAATAAAATTTAATTAATACTAACTATAATAATAATAATAATTAATAAACAAAATTATAATACATAATAATAATAATAAAATTAAAATAATTATTAAAAATATAATCAACCTAAAACCACTATAATACTAATCAATAATAAGTATATAATAATAATAATAATAATAATAATAAATAATTAATAATAATAGTAAAAATAATTAATTTAATTAATAAATAATAATCAATAATAATAATAAATAATAATAATAAAATAATAAAAAATATAATAACAATAATAATTAAATAATAAATAATAATAATAAATAATAATATTATTAATAAATAATAAGTAATAAAATAATTAAACTTATTAAAAGAATAATAAACCAATTAAAATATAAAAATTTTAATTATAGTTATATTTATTATAATAATAAAATATAATAATAATAATTAATAATAATAATAATAATATGAATAATAATAATGAAATTGGGAAATTATACAGATTTAATGTTACTTAACAACAATTAATTTAATGAAAATAATAATATTAATAAATTAAAATAATATAATTAATTAATAATATATAATATAATAAATAATAATAATATATAATAACTAATATTAATAATAATATAATAAAATAATAATAATAATAAAAATAATAATATAATAATAATTAATCAGAAATTCAAGAATTCAGAAAATCTTATTTTCAGGAAAGAACAAAAACTACATTAATATTACCATAGGTTCAAAATTTTAACAAATTTCATTAAAATTAATAAAATTATAAATTAAAAAAAAAATAATTTTCTAGTATCTGAAATGGGGGTACTAATTGCAACTTATATTAATAAAAACATAAAGTATAAAAACGGAATTATCATAAACAAATAAATTAAATAATTATTAATAATAAATAATAATAATAAATTAATAATATAATTTAATAATTAAAAATAAACTAACAAATACTAATAAGCATAATAAAATAATAATAATAAATACTAATAATAATAACAATTTAATAAATTAATAATAATATAAATCAATAATATAAAAATTAATAATAATATAATAATATTAAAATATAAAATATAAGATAAATAATAATAAATAATAATAATAATAATTAAATAATAATAAAATAATAATAATTAATAATTAATAATTAATAATAATAATAATAAAAACAATAATAATAAAAACAAATAACAAGCTACAATAAAACAATAAACTAACCATTGAATAATTATTAGCCAATTGATTGGAAAAAAACAATATAATAACAAAATAATATTAAATACTAATAATACTGTTTAATTATAATTAATATATAATAATAAATAATAATAATAAATAAATAATAATAATAATAATAATTAATAAAATAATAATAATATATAATAAATAATAATAATTAATATTAATGTAATAAAAATATTAAAATATTATTATATTAATAATATTAATTAAAAATAGTAAGACATATTTATTAATTAATAATTAAATATTAATAATAATAATAATATAAATAATTAACTAATGATGATAATAAATAATAAATAATAATTAATAATTAATAAATAATGATTAATATACATAAAATAAAATTAATAATAATAATTTAATTAAGAATAGTAATAATAATCAACATAAGATTAATAATTAATAATAATTAAAATAATATTTAATAATTGATATTTATAATAAAAAAAATAATAATAATAAATTAATAATAATAATAATTAATAATAATAATATAATTAATAAATAATAGATAATAATAATAATAAATAATAATAAATAATAATAATTAAATAATAATAAATAAATATTAATAATAAATAATAATAATAATAATAATAATAATAATAAATTAATAATCATTAAATAATGAATAATAATAAATAATAATAATAATATAATAATAATATAATTAATCAAATCAAAACGAATAATAGTAAAAAAAAATAAAAAAATAATAATATAAGAAATAAAATAGATTAATAATAATATAAATAACTAAATAATAATATAAGTTATAATAAATCAATATATTAATAATAATAATTAATAATTAATACATAATAATAATAGTAATAAATAGTAAATATAATATAAGAATTATAATTGATATAAGTAATAATAAATAAATAATTAAGTATATATATAATAATAAGTTAATAAAACAATAATAATATATAAAATAATGATAATAATAATAATAATAATAATAATAATAACATTTCAATGAAAGAATAATAATAATAATAAATTAATATTAAAATAAATAAAAAATAAATACGAATACTATTTAATACTATTATAAATTAGCTAATTGGCATAAATAATAATAATAATAATAATAATAATAACTGAATATAATAAATAATAATAATTAATAATAATAAATAATAGATAATTAATATATATAAATAATAAATAACATAAAAATTAGCGCTTAAATCCTTTTTCACAA
Source organism: Trachelipus rathkii (assembly GCA_015478945.1). NCBI lineage: Eukaryota > Metazoa > Arthropoda > Malacostraca > Isopoda > Trachelipodidae > Trachelipus > Trachelipus rathkii. The sequence continues at coordinate 23,176 of JABUQX010034032.1, read as the reverse complement.
TGACTTATAATTTTAGGAATAATAAATATTTAATACATAAATAAATAATAATATAAAAATAATAATTAATATAAATAACAGCTAATAACCATCATACAATATATTGGATACTTTGTATTGAATAGTAAACAAAGAGAATAAAGAACAAATAATTGGTATGATTATGATAGTAATAAGAAATATATAAGTTAATAATAAATTGTAATAATAAATAGATTAATAATGAATAATAAATAATAAATAATAAATGCAGATAATAATAATAATAATAATTATATGATAATAATTAAGATAATAGATTAATTTATAATACGAAAGTAACGTGATAATAATAATATATAATAATACAATTACTTTTGTAATGATAATTAAAAAAGCGGTAAACTAATTAATACTCATTTTAATCAATAAAAAATGAATATATCAATATAATATTAAAATTACAAAAGATATAATAATATAATAATTAATTAATAGTAATAATTTAATAAAATAATAATAATATAATAATTATAACTGGAATAATTAATAATTAATAATAATAATCAATAAAATAAGTAATAATAATAATAAATAAATAATAATAATATTGCCATATCGTTAGTTAGGGCAAGAGATAGAAAATTGGAGAGAATTTTTTGTAAATAATAATAAGAAAAATAAAGAACTTAATAATTATATAATGAATGAATTATAATAATATAATAATTAATATATAATATATAAATAATAAAGCTTTAAAATATATATTAATGAATGAAATTAATAATTAAATAATAATAATAAATAATAATAGATAATATAATAATAATAATAATAATAATAAATATAATAATAATATAAAAAATATAATAATAAATTAATTAATAATATATAAAAAAGCCGAGTAATAACACTACATAATTTGGCTATATAATATGTAACAAAGGAATAGATAATTAACTATACATAATAATAATAATTATAATAATAATTGTAATATTAAATAATAATAATAATAATTAATGTAATACCTGTATACTAATTTAAGAATAATATTTGATAATAATAATAAATTAATAATTAATAATAATAATAATTAATTAAAATTTAAGTAAATAGTAATAATAATATATATATAGGTAATATAATTATTTTACAAGTAGAGTGAAATAGTGGAGTATTGAGAAATAATATAGAATAGAATAAACTATTATAAATATATAATAATAATAATTAATAATAAAAATAAAAAATAATAATAATAATTAATAATAATATAATATTAAATAAATAATCATAATAATAATACTAATAAATCATAATAATAATTAAATAAATTAAATCATAATAATAAATTAATAATAAATAATAATAATACAATAATAAATAATAAAAATAGAATAATAGTAAATTTAATATATAATTAATAATATAATAATAATAAGTAATAATAAGTAATAATTAATAATAATAAATAATAATATATGTAATAATAATAATAATAATAAATAATAATAATAATAAATATAGTAAATCGCTAGCATTTAATAGATAGAAAATTAATTATATCATTTGTTATTTATAATATTTATTCAGTAATGAAATTTTAATTTATTACCTGCAACAGATTTTTGAGAATTTTCGGTTTTGATTGCTTTTGTTTGATCGGACAATGATTGTAAGCTAGCTCGTCCTTTGTATGCTGACGTATTGATGGGATGTTTTAGTCTACAGCAAGGGGGAGAGCAACTATTAATATATGTATTGATATTACGCGTAAGTTAAAACTCTCTTCCTTTCGAGCCTTTGCTTGGTTTACGTGAAAACTTTCTAGTAAGAAGTCGCAGGCAGCTTAGGGCATGTTGCTATGGTATAATTTTTATGGTAATTACTCTTTTAGGAGGGATGTATGAAATATAGTCTTAGAAAAGTGCAAAAATTCTTAGGAATTTTTGGAACAAGTGAGTGTGTATGCGCTTGTTAGAAATCTAATTGAATTGTTATGAGGCGGAATAAATGCTTTGTGAAATTCAATTACATAATAATAAATAGTGAATAATAGATCATAAATAATATAAAACATATGATAATTAAAATTTTAAACCATGAAAATAATATGGCCAAACAAAGGATTTTCGAGCAAAAACATTTGGAGGTTCATTTATAAGGTAAACTTGTTAGCCCTGATTTCCGAATATGCCTCGTTTTCGGCAAGATTGGCCTCTAAGTTTTGAAACTAAATCAGGTTCCTGGGTGTGGTCACAAAATAACATTAAATTAACAACATATGTTATGTTATAGTTGCAACGTTTAATTTCACCAAATAAAAAAACTACGGAAAGATAATTAGTCAAATCTTAATGACTAAGTAAATAAAAAAATGCAATAGGCTTAAAAAACATATCAAGATTCCCAGTACAAGAAATCACAATTAATCATTTACAGATCAGCTGTCTATATGATTGTTTTCTGTGTGCAGAATGTGGACAACCACGTGAAGGCTCCAACAATAGTCTGATATCATGTGTGTATCCCATCTTCGCTTGGGATATCTTTTCTTCCAATCACATTGAATATTCTTGGATGGAAACCTCTTCCCTACTTGTTCTATCCACTATAACATCCTAGCGGTATTTATTCCGGAAAACGATTCTATAGGGTAGGATATGTAAATGCAAGGAACTTTTTAAATTGCTTCATATTAGATGCAAAATTCTAAGTCTGAAAGGCATTTTTCTTGGCACTAGAATTCTACATAGGTTTAGGCAAGTATTTATGGTTTGCCCAAAAAGTTCTGAACAACCAGACAAACTTTTCCAGCCAGATGCTTCAATATCAGTCATACGGAATTTATGAATATTTTTCTGGGTAGGGTCTTTTTGTTTGGCGGTGGGGGTGTGCTTAGATGATTTGCGCAAATTGAACGGGAGCCATAAGATTCCGGCATTATTGGTTATCTTCCATTACTCTGAACTGGAAAAAATCTTGCACGAATTATTATTTTGAAACATTCACCATCTTTTTCTAGGGCCCTAACAAATTGCTTCATCAGTCCTAGTTTGATATGGAGTGGTGGGAAAATAATTTTCTCCACCTGGTCAAAACCAGATGATGTTTTCCTGTTTTAATGATAAATTGATAGCAACCTATATCAGTTCATATTTCCCTAGTAAGGCCGTAATATAAAACGTTTTTCCCAGTGTCTTCTTTAGCCCCTTACTATCCCACACAAGGTATATATGAAACAAGCGGTACTTAGTATATCGCCTTTTGGCTTGCGCCAAGTAAGCATGTTGACATTCATCAAATTCAACGCGATATAGCACCAACCTTGGTGTTCATTATATCTAAATGCTCTTTCTGCAAGATTCATTATGTATATTTTCATCATTCTCTTTTCAGTATTTAGTTGCAGATTGACCTATGGAATCGATGATAATTTTCCATTGTTCAATAAGAAAACACTTCAAAGCTTTCTCGTATGAAGATTACCATTTATTACAACCGCCAATCTTTGGTAGGTATTAGGTTATAACCACCCATATGTTGGTAGTGTAGGAAGTCCAGGGCATGCTCCTACAAGTATACAAAACTAAGAGTCTTCTTCGTTCAATGTTGGAAATATGGGAAGAAGATACTACTTACTCTTGTCCGGAAAAAAAAGTTATTTACAGTCGGCCCTGAGACATTTCTTCACTATAGTTCTAGATGCCCTAAAGCGTTTCAGGAATCTTGCTTGAGAGAGGGCACTTTACCCTCTTTCGTTACTTAAATCATTGATCTACTTCCTGGAGCAAACTGTTGATGTGTAGAAGTACTTTCTTCATATTTTTCCCAACTACCCACTGGTTTTCAGTGTTGGCCGCCAGAATTTGCGATATAGATCGACATGCTGACACAAATGAACATAAAAAGGCTAACCTGAGAATGTAAAAGTGAACCCACTTGGGATGGGACCATCGGAGGTGTATGGTAACAGGGTCCCTTGTGATTCCAAAATCCGGGATACTCAACAATTTACGTTCTGGTAACGATGATACCTTTACATTAAATAAACAAAATAAACAGTCAACTGTGGGATTCTTTGGCTTCCCCCGCCATTACCATATTCACACCAAATTTTTAAAACCTTTTTCTTCGTTCCATTTTTTCCACGGGACGTAGATTTTTCGGACACACCGTTTACAGACAATGGAGGGAGCCCCCCAAGACTTTATTTCTTGGTCCGATTCATTCCCAAAGTATGCCAAGGATTATGCTTGCTCAACAAAGTTAGTAGTAATTTTTCTTGGTCTCCCTGGGGCAATTATTCAACCACAAATTGTAGCAGAATAACAATTGGGGTTATTCAAAAACAGGCTCTTCTGAATGGTATCATAGTGTTCTGGAAAATTAGAAAAAATAAGTAATTATAAAGTAAATTTCAGAAAAAAATATGATATTACTGTAAAATATGCATTAAAAAAATATTTGTATAAAAGTAAATCTGGAACACCCTTATCTCAAGAACTAGAGCCAAATCTTGGAAAACTAATGGTCATTTTCTGAAATCAGGCCAACCTGATTATACTATAAAATTCGATTAAAAATATTCCTTTTGGCCAGGCAAAAAAGACAACAAATTTTTTTTAACCTTCAGCCAGTGGAAGTAAAATAATTATAACCATTAATATAAACGTTTGGATATTGCAACAAAAAGAGGCAGGGCGGACATGTTTAAAGCAAATATTAAACACATAAATCCCAATTAGGGGCAGAACGCATTTTATCAACCCTATTGCCATATAACCATTATCATACGTCCGTGCTTCAGGTAATCAGAATGAAAAAAGTCTCTCTCCAGCCATATCTCAACTTTTTATACCACCATTTGATAAAAAATAAGAAATAACCTTCGTAGAATAAAAAATTAATCCATATTGTAAAAACCACCACAAATAGGGGGAAGGGACAGAATTGGGGACTTTAACACGTTCTTACTTCATTAGCAGGTTCAAAATATACATTTCAATATTAAGATAAGGGTGGGGTGGATGGGCAATCTGCAGCAGGAGATGCTTGCAATGTTAAAATAAAATTTACAAAACGAATACCTTCTGATCTTAACCTCAAGTGTTTAACATCTATTGCAAAAATTGCGCTGCACCCACCTTTTAAAGCATAAATAAAAATCTAAAAATAATAAATGTTGTATATCCCAGCAATAAAAAAATATATTTTTCTCAATATAAAATATATATATAATTTTATATATTATATATATATATATAGTATATATATATATATAATATATATAATATATATATATATATTATACATATACTATATATATATATATATTATATATATATATTATATATAAATATAATATTTATAATAATATATATATATATATATATATATATATAATATACTATAAATATAATATATATAATATTATATATAATATATATATGATATATAATATATAATTATAATATATATATACATATATAATAAGTAATATATATATAATAATATATATATTAATGAGCCAGCTCCCGAAAGCATGCATTGCCAACTAAAAACTATCAACAGGCTACATGGAAATAAATAACATGTTTTTAATTTGCAAGCAAGCAATTTCATCGATGGAAACTTAAAATTTTTTTAAATTTTATTCTAATAATTTATTAATAAAAAACACCTTTTCTATATTAGGTATGTTTCCGTGAGCATACATAAACAAAATAATAATTATGTATTGAATTTTTTTTGTTTGCCATGTGATATAGTTATACAATAGAAGACGCCGCAAAGGTAGCAAGCCAGCACCAAGATAGTAATAATTAAAAAAGTAAATAGAAATGAATAATGATAATAATTATATTGTAACAAATCTATATTTTTACATTAATATAGTATTATTATTATAATTATAATTATTATTATAATAAAAATAATTGTTATTATAATAATAATAATAATTATTATTATTATAATAATAATTCATAATAAATAAAATAATAATAATAATAAAATAATATAATAATAATAATAACTAATAATAATAATAATAATTGAATAATAATTAATAAATAATAATAATAATAATAATTAATAATAATAAAATAGAATAATAATAAAAATAATAATATAATAATTATAATAAGAAGAAATAGTTATAATATTAATAATAATAATAATTAAATAATATAATAATAGATAATAATGTAATAATAAATAATAATAATAATAATTAATAATAAAAATAATAATTTAATTAATATAATAATATATAATAGATAATAATAATTAATAATAATAATAAAATAATAATAATAATAATAATAATCTATAATAATCAATAATAATAATGAATAATATGATAATTATAATAATAATATTAATTATTATGATTGATAATTATATACTTATATACATAGATAATAATAATAATAATAAAATAATAATAATAATAATAATAAAAAATAATAATAATAATAATAATAAAATAATAATAAAAATAATAATATATAATAATTAATAATAATAATAAACGTTCTTATATTATTATTAATAATGTTATAAAATAAGTAATAATAGTGATAATAATAAATAATACAAAATAATTATAAAATAAAATTATTATAATGAGAATGAAGAAAGTTCATTAAGTAGATAATAAGAATTTTATATTATATAATATAATTTAATTATTAATGAAATTAATAGATTTATTATTATTAATATATTGAATAATAAAATAATAATAATAAAATAAGATAGATAGATATATAAAAATGAAGTTAATATGATATAATAATAATAATAATAATAATTGAATAATAAATAAAATAATAGGATAGATATAATAAAAATATATATATAAAAATAATAATTATATAATAATAATAATAATAATCAATAATATGGATAATTAATAATAATAATATAATAATAATAATAAAATCTAATAAATATAATAAATAATAATAAATATAATAATAATAAAATATATAATAATAATAATAATTAAAATAAAATCAAATAATAATACTAATAATAAAATAATATAATAATAATAAATAATAATAATAATTAATAAATAATAAATAAATAATGCAATAATGAATACATGATAAAAATTAATATTATAATAATAATGATATAATAATAATAATAAAATAATATATATTAATAAAATATTAAATATAATATAATAATAATAATAATAATAATATAATAATAATAATAATAATAATAATAATAATAAAAATAATAATACAATAATAATAATCATAAAATAATCATAATAAATATAATAATATATAATAATAATAATTAATAAATAATAAATAATAATATAATGAATAATAATAATAATAATAAAATAAATAATGAAAGATAACAATAATAATTAATTATTATATAACTATTTACGATTTAAATAAACCTTATCATTGTTACCCAAGTTTTCTTCAACTGTAACGTTGAAGTATTTATTAACCAATGAATCTTTATTTTCAAATATAAAGTCTAAAAATGCAGTGGATATTGTTGCGTCATCAGCTACCTGGCTTAATGAATTAATTATCAAGTATAGTCGATAAATAATAAACTAGTCTGATCAGTATTGCTAAAACATCCCAATTAATATCAACAAAATTGAAATCGCCCATTATTATTATTATTATTATTATTATTATTATTATTTATTATTATTATTATTATTATATATTATATTATAAATTAATTATGTTGGCTCACTCAAAAATAATACAAACACAATAAGAGCTGAAAAAACAAATGGGAGGCTAAGAATAGATGTGTAATAAAACTATTTAATAATGCCGGACAGCAGGACCACAAAGTTATTAGTTAAAAAAAGAACAAAAACAAAACAAAGGATCGAGTTAACTCGATGAATTGCGAAAGCCCTTAGGAAGTCAGAATAATATAAAATAACAAAGGAACTGATTCGTTTTAAGAGAACTGAATTATATAGAACTGAACATAAGTGTACTGTGTTTGCATGCAACTTTATATGCTCATTATTGGGGAAACTTAACTTAATATATTATCGACGTTTCATGTACCATCATAGGTAAGTCTCATACCCTCTTAGAAAGTTGACACGATCTTGTGGGTTTGATCAATAGTGACTGAAGTTTTGGAAACCATATTTAAAAGTGCTTGCTTCGTTCTGTAATTAGATCTGAAGTTCCTTCTACCCGTAATTAGAACTCTAAATCAAAAAAGACATGTTGAGTTTTTAGGTTCTTTATTTATCTGTAATTATTTTTAGATGAGTAATGTATCCACTTACCCTATTCCTTTTGGAATGACAAAGAGGGGATCTTCAGGTAAGTATATGGGATACTGTAGAACTTCAACACTTCAGATAGAGACAGAAGACACCAAGGAGCGGAATACTTGGAAGTAAACTCGTAATCTTGGCAACAAGAACTTGAATTACTCAAATTCTTAAAATGTCAGTTCATAAAACTAAGAAGTAAGTGACTGCATTAATTATCAGTTCAGCTATATTAAATTATATCAACAACCTACTGAAATGAGATAATATTAGTAGCATAAACTCTATAAAAACATAAGTAAAAAAACTAAAATGGAAGAAATACCACCATGCACTTTAACCATTACATAGTGTAACCATTAAAAGTCCGGTATTACAGAGAAAAAAGATCAATTAACTGTATGCCCACTGACTATTATATAATGGGATATCACTTATGTCGTGTGAAAATAATCTCCTTACTTCGTTACGTGCGTATGGTTCAAAACACATGCACGCTCATTGCTAGGTCCAGATCGGATTAATACCATGCATGTGAAAATACTTAATAGTGCGTTATGCACTATATAATATATATATATATAATATACTATATATATATATAATATATAATATATAGTATATCTATATATATATCATTATTAATAAATTAATTATATATTATAATATATTAATTATATATATATATAGTATATTATATATATATATATTATATATAATAATTATATATATATAATAATATATATATAATATATATATATATATTATATATATAATATAATATATTATATATATAATATTATATATATAAATGTATATACTATATATAATATTATATATTATATATATATTATATATATATATATATATATATACTTATTATATATATATATATATATATACTATATATATTATATATATATATATGTATTATACTATTATAAGTATAGAGGCCATTGGAGCAAAAATTTTTTAACCCCAATTTCTTACTCCATAGGAGGTCCACTGGGTAAAAAATGATAACCCAATTTTTACCTTGCCCTACCTTTTCTTGTACCGCCACGTTGTTGTCCTGAGCGTATTTTACCTGCCTTGACCTTTTGGCCTTGACCTTTTTGAGAACCCGGATTTTTGGAGAACCCAATTTGAGAACCCTAACTTTTTGGCAACCAAATTTTTTCGAGAACCCAAATTTTTTGAGAACTCCCTATTTTTGCGAACCCTAATTTTTTGCAACCTTTTTTTTTCGCAACCCTAATTTTTGCAACCTCGAGAAGGGTTTGCGTGCCATAACGGTTTCTTAGCAACCGTTTTGTACGTATTGCGCCCCCTATTTTTGCGTCCCCCTAATTTTATTCGACCATTGATGTGTCATTTCTTGGCCACAGTAATTTTTGATCTTCATTAAGGGGCTTAGCCCTTTTTTTTGATGTCTTAACCTTTTTTTGTCCTTCCCCTTGCTCCAAGCTTTGATCAGGGATTTGACATTATTATTTTGGCCACTACTGGTAAATTTTTTGTCCTTCATGGGTTAATTTTGACCCACGGTAAATTATTGTCTATCCTTGGGCTTAGCCCTTTTTTTATGTCTTATACTTGGTTTTGATCCATGTATATTTCGGTTCTGATCCTTTGCCAGATACGACTGGGTCATTTTTTGCCCACGTCCAATTATTTTGCCCACTCTGGTAGTCACCGTTTCACAATAGTTTCTTTCCCTAACTTGTACGCATTATTGGACGCTACCCTTAAACATTGAAAACTCACTCACACACTTGCGCATTGCGCACACACACAACAGCACACACACACACACACACACACACACACACACTCTACAACTTTTACACTTCTTATATCTGACGTTAACATATCGACTTGACACTTACTACACACATTCACTATGGAGCACTTACATTACCCCATAGACACTACACTTTACACTTTATACTCACGTTACAAACACGACTTGCACCCTGTTGGTCGTCCGATGGGTCAATTTGACCCCACGTAACTTTTTTGTCCTTCCTTTACGGACATTAGCGCCTTTTTGATGTTCTCTAACTTGTTTGACCATGAATATTTCGCCTTTGACCCTTGCCATATTACCATGGAGTCAATTTTACCCACGCTAACTTGATGGCTTTGATGGTTTTGTTTTACTGCAGTATCTAAGGATGTTCTATTAGTGTTCTATAGATTATTAGATGAGTGCCAGGGAAGTCCCAGAGTGAGTGCCAATGAGTGCCAATGACTGCCAATGAGTGCCAAGTGAGAGCCAATCGTAGTGCAAGTGATCCACATATTGCCAAGTGAGGCACATTAGTGCCAACTGAGCTGCCACTTTTTTCAGCCTTTTTCTAGCCTCCCCTGAGCCTAGAATAGCCCTTAATATGGTGTCTACCCCAGTTATAAGTATGAGGATCGATTGGGTATATACAACTGCTCTGCTAAGAATGCTTCCTATACTATGTAAGTTTAGTAATTTGTATAACACTCTATTATAGCCTAACTGTACACTCGCCAGAGACACTTACATCTAGTCCCTAGGTATAGCACTTAAGCACTGCATCACGCACAGCGGACATTGCTATCGTGGTTTACAGCTTCACACCTCTACTCCCCTCGAAGCTCAATTTGTGTACCGCTCTTATGATGCTCATCTTGATTGAAGTCATCTTATTATTGTCGCACCTTATTGTTGAGTGAGTTTCATCCTTTGATGACTCATCTTTGTCTACCTCTAGATCAGCAGCCTGCGCCCTCCCCGCAAAGGATGAGCACCGCATCCGCAGTGCACCTCGCGCGAATGAAATAAGTTATGATACTATAGATTCATTCAGTTTTATTTCATTCTTATTATGCTTTTATTAAAAATACGAATGTTCGCGAAACGTAAAACTGAACTCATTACATGTATCGCGATTTGATAACTAGGCATATATATTTAACATTATTTTCTTGAATATCTTCCTTGGCCCTCAATTTTTAGTGATTTTAATTTAAAAATGTAAATTAAGAAGAAAAAAACCAGAGTGATGAATAAACATTTTATTTTATACAACTGTACGAAATTTATTAAAAACATTTTTAACGATTACATACCTTAAAGCAGTAAATCAATAAATCAATGAATCTATAACTACGTTATCTCACTTTGGTTGTTTTACTCTTACTGATTTTCCCATTCTACCACATTAAACTCAGTTTACTCGCTTTAACTCATATTTTACTGCTTTTAACTCATGTTTTACTGCTTAAACTCATATGTTTTACTGCTTAAACTCACAATTTATTAACATACATACCTTAAAGCAGTAAATCAGTTAAATCAATAGAGGTGTTCCTAAACACCTAGGGATTAGTATGCTTTTGTTTACTGCTTTACTGCTTTAACTCATGTTATACTGCTTTAACTCATGTCTACTCATTTAACTATATTTTTTACTGCATTTAACTCTGTTTTACTGCTTACTCATACTGTTTACGCTTTAACTCACATATCTATTAACATTACATACCTTAAAGCACAGTCAAATCAATAGAGGTGTTGACCTAAACACCAAGGCGGGAAATTAGTGTCTATTTGTTCTTCTCTATTACTGTCTTATAACTCATGCTTGATGCTTTAAACTTCTGCTGCTTTCACTGCCTTTAACTTCTGCTTTTACTGCTTAACTTCTGGCTTTCTGTTAAGCTTCTGCTTATGCTTTAAACTCAATATATTATTAACATGTATGTTTTTATTTTGTTTTAAACGTTTTATTATTTTTATTATTATTTCTTATTATTTTTTATTATTTTATTATTTTATTATTTTATTTTATTATTTTATTATATCTTGGTATTAGAATGACATGCCATTGTTATGTATTATTTCGAACACACATACCACACACGCACACACCACACACACACACACACACACACATACATATTACACATAACACACACACATCACTATAACATTTAATACACAACATTCACTATGACACTTGCATTTTTTTTAAACATTTCACAGAACGGAGCCCCCCCCAAAAAAAAACTTTACCCCCTATAACTCAAAAACTATGCGGTCACACACACACTTAACATCTCACTATGATACTTATACACCACATTCACTATACCTTAAATAATGATATTAAGACTTACATTTTACATCTTACACTCACACACATGATTTACTTTTACACTCACCACACAATTTACTTACACTCACACAGATTTACTTACACTCACCCACACAGATACACTACACTCACCACACACAGATTTACTTACACTTGCACACAGATTTACACACACACACGACACACACACACACACACCTTACACACAGACACACACTCACTTACACATATACGTATAATTTTAAAACATTTATGTTTTAATTAAACAGTACATTTATATTACTCATTCAATATAACTAAAATATTTCAAAGTTTCTTAAAACTCTATAAAATCAATCATATCTTTGACCTCGATACCATCTCTACTTACTTGTTAATAACTTTTTGTTAAAATCTTTTATAACTATCAAGTTTTAAAATAGCTTTTACTAAAATTTATTGAAATTTCTATTTTAAAAAAATATATTTTAGTACCTTAAGGCAATAAATCAGTAATCATAATGAACACCCCTAGCACCCCTCATACACCATAGCATTCCCTGCCATGCTCTATTACTTTACTGCTTTACATCATCTTAACCATTTATAAGTATAAAATAACAAAATACGTTCTTCTCTGCTAACATAAACATGTATTTTATTAAATCATTCTAAGTTTATTATTTAAAAATAAACAATTATTTCCTTACATTTATATAATACACTCGATGTTAACTAAAAATATTTCAAAGTTTTTTAAATAATTCGGGTTTTCGTTAAATTATTTATTATTTATGTATCTATACTGTACATTGACAATCAATCACGAGAAAACACAACAACCGCACTCCTTACACATACGAAACTACCTTCTCTCGTAATAATGTGATTGAAAATAAAGTACTTCAGGTGTAAACTTTTAGATAAATCCTTAATTTGTCAATCCGGGGCGATTTAGTCCTAATTCCAGGTCCAAAATAATTTCAAACTGACCTTTTTCTTTAAAATGAATGTGTTGAAATAACTACTCTAGGCCTAAATTTAGTCCTAGAAATTTCAGGATAAGCCTTTTTGTAGACGGGGCTAATTTAATTCCTAATACATAGAAATCAAAAGTTAATTCCCGTAATAGACGAATCAGTTGTTCATATATTTTATAAATATATACTTTTCAAAACTGAACATCTGGATCTGTAAAAGATCCTTAAGCAGGTAAAAAGAAATGTTTCTCACTTACTTGTTGATTGGTCGGGTTAATCCCTTAATCTCTCATTGAACCTCGTATGTACTTGGTCGAGAATTATTTTATCGTACTTTTGAAAATACTTGTTCTTTAAAACTTTATTTATCATGTGTGTGATATATCTTTAGACCCACAACTCATTTTACAAATCAAGTTCATTTTAGCTGTAAAGCGGGCACAAGTTATCTATTTGTATTAAATAGTGTTTATTTTAACAAGTGAATCATATTTATAATAAATACTTACATGAGGAATAATTATAATTTCCCTAGAATAGATAATAATAAATTCACTAGTTCATAAGCTAAAACACCAGGGCTCAGCATTGAGTCCCACCCGCAAGCAGCACCCCACCCGTAGTGCGCTCAGTCCGCTGCCCACGCCCGCCGCGTCGCTGCCCGCAGGCGCAATTTCCCGTGCTTTCCGCCCGCGCGTGCGCCCGCAGGCCAATATTCCGCGCGAATTATTATTTAGAAAACACAACACACACACACCACACACTCACACACTACACCCACACACACACATACACCACAGCACACACCCACCACACACATCAACACACAGCGCACACTCACTACAATTAACGTCGATAACTTTATTAAAACCATTTTATTTTTATTTTATATTATACTTACGTAATGATTTCATTACTATTTTTATTATTCTTAGAAATTAAAATTAAGAGAAACACGGCACAAATACACACCACACACACCACACCCCACACACACACCACACACACACCCACACACACACACACACACACACCACTCACACGCACACTCACTTACACATTTATTGTATATAATTTATTAAAAACATTTTTTGATTTTATTTTATTATTATTTACTTAGTGCTATTTACTTCATCCCACTATTGTGACTTATTATTTAGACACACACAACAGCAAACACACACGCACACATCACACCACACACACACACACCACAACACACCACACACACACACACACTCACACGCACACTCAGTTACACATATGGCGTTTTATAATTTATTAAAAACATTTATTTTTACTTTATTATTATACTAGTGTTATTTTACTTCATGACCTATGTTTATATATTAATTTAGACACACATGCACAACACTCAACACACACGCACACACACAAGCATACACACACATCCATACAACACTTACACATACGACCTCACCCACTTCGCAATATTGTGATCCCTCAACCTTTATGCCTCAGCTTCTGATGCCATCAACTTGCTGTCTCGAGTTTTGATGCCTCAACATACTATCTCAGCTTATTGAATGCCTCACTTTGGATACCTCAGCTTTGTGATGCCTCAGCTTTGATAGCTCAACGCTCTTAATAAACTAGTCTTTGGTACTCTGCTTTAGGGTTCATCTTATGACTCATCTTGATGGCGTCTCTTTAGATACCACCTAATATGATGATCAGAATTATAAGCGTCATCTTACCATAGACACTTACACTACACTCAACCCATACACCATATCTCTTATTCACACATACGCACATTACCATAGACACCTACGCACCATAACTATTAACCTCACCCGCACACACAATATTACTATAGTATGTATATTATTATATATAATATATATTATATATATATTATATTAACTATATATATATATACTACTAGATATATATATACTTAATATATATATATATACTTATATAATAATTATTATATAATATTATATATATATATATAATATATTATTATATATAATATATATATACTGATATATATTTCATTCGCGCGGCAATATTGCACGCCTGCACTGGCGCACCTGCGCGGGCGGGGAAACGCAGGGAATATTGCCGCCATGGCGTAGTGTTGGGGGCGCACCCGGCGGGCGGACGCGGCTGAACGCACCACGTGCGTTGGCTGCCTTTGCGGGTGAGTCATGCTGAGCCCTGGTGTTTAGCTTATGAACTAGTGGAATTAATTATTATCATATTCCTAGGAAATTAATTAATTATCCTTCAATGAAGTATTATTGATAAAGACTATATACACTTAGTAAAAAATAAAACCACCTGTTAATACAAATCAATTAACTTGTGCATCCGCTTAACAGTAAAGTGACGCTATGATTTTAAAATTGGAGTTTGCGGTCTAAAGAGTAATAAAACACACACTGCATCAAATACAAGTTTAAAAGAACCAAAGTTTTTTCAAAAAGACGATAAAATAATTCTTCGACCAATAACATACGAGGCTGTCATATAAAGATAATGTGATTACCCCGACAATCACAACGTTAATGGAGAACATTTTCCTTTCTTACGCTGCTTAAAGATCTTACCGAATCCAGCATGTTTCAGTTTGAATATACTTTATTTATAAAAAATATAATAACAATGATTCCTTGTCTATACGGAAATTACCTTTTGATCTTGCTATTAGGATCTAAATAGCCCGGGGTACAAAAAAGCTAATCCTAAATTTAGGCCTAAACTTTGGCCAGACGTAGTTATCTAGCACCACATTTACAGAAAACGTCAGTTTAAATATATTTTGATCCTGTAAATTAGGCTTAAATCGCCCCGGGTTACAAAAAGAATTATCCTAAATTTAGACCTGAAAGTAGTTTATTCAACACATTTACAGAGAGGGTCAGTTTGTATCTGTAAGAGTCGTTTGTTGTGTGTTCTCGTATGGATTGTCAAGTATCATAGATCATAATAATAATAATAAAGAAAACGAATTATTTAAAAAACTTTAAATATTTTTAGTTAATAAAATGTAAAATATAAACTGTAAGTGGAAATAATTGTTATGTTTAATAAAACTATAGAATGATTTTTTTTAATAAAATACATTTATGTTAACAGAGAAGAACTTATTTTTTATTTTATACTTATACATAGTGTTAAAGACTGATGTTAAAGCAGAGTCAATTAGAAACCAAACGTTGCTACTTGGTAGTGAGGGTGGCTAGGGGCTGTCCTTACTGTTTTATGATTTATTGCTTTAAGTACGTAAAATATATTTTTTTAATAAAATTTCATAAAATTTTAGTAAAAGTTATTTTAAAACTGAGAAATATAAAACCTTTATAAACAAAAAAAAGTCATAACAGTTAATAATAAATCTTTGTTCAAAGATAATGAAGATTCATTATAGAATTTAAGAAACTTTGAAATAATTAGTTATATTTGAATGAGTAATAGAAATAAACGTGTTATCCATAAATTTTTTATAAATTATACGTTATATGTGAAAGTGAGTGTGTGTGTGTACTGTGTGTGTGTGTGTTTGTGTGTGTGTGTTAAATCTTGTGTGGTAAGTGTAAGTGAATCTGTATGTGTGTAGTATAAGTAAATTGTAGTGTGAGTGTTAAGTAAATCTTGTGAGTGAAGTACAAATTCTGTGCTGAGTGTAAGTAATCTGTGTTGAGCTTAAGTGTAAATTAAGTGTCTAGGACAAATGTAAGTGTCATACTGTGATATGGCTGTGAAAGATTCATTCACATAGGAATGCTGTAAGTGGTGTGTGATCCGCATGTGTACTAAGTGAAATGTAAGTGTCTATCGTAACAATCAGTTTCATAGTGAATGTTGTGCTGTGATAAGTGGTCTATGAATGTGGTTGTATAGTGTAAGTGTAATTGTCTTGTGTGTGTGTGTGTTAGTGTGGTGTGTGTGTGTGTGTGTGTGTGTAGTGTGTGTTCTAAATAATAATAACAATAGCATCTGAAGAAGAAAATAACCCTAAGTATAATAAATATAAAAATAAAATAATAAAAATAATAAAATAATAAATAAAAATAAATAAAATAAAATAAAAATAAATAAAAAGTATTAAAACAAATAAAAAAACACTCTGTGTATACAGATATGAGTTAAGGCAGTAAAGCAGAAAGTTAAAAACAGTAAAGCAGAAAGTTAAAGCAAGTAAACAGCAAAAGTTAAAGCATAAAGCAGAAAGTTAAAGCATAAAAATGAGTTAAAGCAGTAAGCAGTAAAACAAAAAAGCATACTAATCCCCCCTTGGTATACACACCTCTATGCATTTACTTGATTTACTGCTTAAGTAGAATGGTTATGAATTATGCTGAGTAATTAACATGCACGGAAATATGAGTTAAGCAGAAAAACATGAGTAAAGCAGTAAAAACATATGAGTTAAAGCAGTAAAGCATATGAAGTTAAAGCAGTAAAACATGAGATTAAACAGTAAAGCAGTTAAAACACAAAGCCATACTAATCCCCTAGGTGTTAGTAACACCTCTATTGATTTACTATTGACATTTAAATCTAGTTGCATATCGGGTTTGTCCGTAGGGCATTTACTAACTTTGAGAGAATAACAAATCATCAATTCTTATGAATTTTAGTTTTTAAACTTCTAGTGTAGAATTTAATGCTCTTTCGAATGGTCTTGTTATTTTCAACATGCAAAATATTTTATTCTCAATATGCAGGGGAATAATAGGGGGGGGTATTCAATTTTTTGATATGTCTAAATAAAAAATCACTATAACCTTTTTATATTCATGCGATCAGCACGAAACTTCGCAGCAAATATGGAAAAAAAAAAAACTAATTTTGTAAATAAATTTCTTTTATGGAGAACGAATTTTCCTCTGTGCATGGGAATCATGGGAAAATTTCTAAATTTTCAAATTTTCCCCATAAACAACAGCGCAAACCCCTTGAGTTTACAAAACATTTTTCTAAACAAAAAATGTAAATTTCTAAGTATGATATATGATCTGAAAGTTTTGTATTATTGACAAAAAAATAAAAAAAACAAAATATTTTTAGTAGCAAAAAAAATTTTTTTTTTTAAATAAATAAGAAAATGGCTTTTAATTTTTAAATAATTTACTCATGCAATGAATATTTCACAGCTTGTTTACCTCAACAAGATATACATAGTCTTATTTAGATAATATTTGTATGCCCAAAGTTTTCCTAGATCACGAGAAAACTTTTTGAAACTTTGAAAGTTTCCCATGAGCAGCACAAATCTGTGGCTATACAAAAATTTTCTTTTAGACAAGAAATGTCGACCTTCCCCAATTATATATACCCTCTGCAAATTTCAAACTGATCGTATAATTAATAATAAATTCTGGTTTTTATTTTTGAGTTGCCGAAATTTTTTTTTTAATGATTTGTGTCACGCAACATATTTATAATCGATAAAAAATGAAATTTTTATGGCCTTTATAACTCGCGATATACCAATCTTTTTATATTAGATAAATTTTCTGTCACGCCCAATGTTTTGCTGTACATGCGGGAAAACTTTTAAATTTATTAGTTTTCCGATGAACAGCGGCAAAAGGTCTTTAATACAAAATAATTTATCTTAACCACAATATGTGTATCTTCTTTCTGAATTATACTTCCTCTGAAAGTTTCGTATTAAACGAAATATATAAATAAAAAAGTTATTATGATTTTTTTTTTATTGCAGAATAAAAATAAAAAAAGAAAATTCAATATAACTGATTAGCATTATAACTATTCATCTAATTAGGAATAAATTTTTACAACTTGTAAAAATTGCCGAGAATCCATTTTTTCATTTATATAATTTGTTGTAAACCAATATTGAACTCACAGTTCAACTTCTTGACTATTTACAAAAAAAAAAACTTTGTTCACATTGAGGTCATTTCGGAAAATAAACAAAAAAAATTCAAAAGGCCTTTTATACTTTATTTTTATTTGTTTTTAAATTTTTATACATATCATCATAATGTTCTGATCATTGCAAATATAAAAACTTTTGTTATATTCTTATAACTTTTAAATTTTATGGAGAAAAAAAAGTTGAGATTTAGCCAAAAAACATCAAAAATACATAAAAAAAAAGAAATTCTCTATCATATTTTCTCTATTTGTAAGCGTTATTTCATAAAATATATGCGTTTGGCAAGTATTTCAGTGAAATTCGCTTGAAAAAATCTTTCTGTAGGTTCAGCAGAAATTTCACTGTTAAGAAATTCTGAATAAAAATGTCTGTATTCATATACTTTTGGGAATGAAATTACGAAATTCTAAACGCCCTTTCTCATATGTTATTAAAACAAAGTATTGTACAGCAAATCTTTCCTCTTCTAATGGTGTATTAGAATATCCAAATAAAATACATTGTGTTCAAACGCGCAACGTCCCCTTAAAGCATAAAACATATGAGTTAAAGCAGTAAACATTTGAGTTTAAGCAGTAAAACATATGATTAAAGCAGTAAAACATGATTAAAGCAGTAAAACATGGTTTAAAGCAGTAAAGCAGTAAAACAAAAGCGATACTATATCACCCCTAAGTGTAGAACACCTACTATTATTACTGATTTTTACTGCTTTAAATTAGTAAATGTTAATGTTTTTAATAAAATTTCGTACAGTTGTAGTAAACTAAAATGTTTATATACAGTGCACACTGCGTTTTTTCTTCTTACATTACAATTTTTAAAAATTTATAAATTAAAAAGTAATAAGTAAAAAAGTTAAAGTAAATAATTTAATAAATATATGTGTTAAATAATAGTCTGTAAGATACATAATTAGTTCGCGAAAATTTTTTAAAAAAAATGCTTAACATGAAATAAACTGAATGACTTTAGTATATATATTTTTCATTCGCGCGGGCGGGTCGCACTGGGCTGCGGCTGCCTCCATTCCTTTGCGGAGGGGCGCATTATTCTAGAGGGATACAAAAAATGAGTCATCAAAGATGAATCGAATCAATATATGGTATCAAAGATACTTCATCCAAGACTGACATCATAATCCCCGGTAACAAAATTTGAGTCCTTCGAGGTGTGAGTAATTAAGTCGTAACCTGTGCGTGTGGAGTGTAACTGTAGTATAATGGGCTAGTAGTGTCTATGGCGAGTGTTAAGTGCTTATAAGTGTTATAAAAATACTTACTCATAGTAGGAAGCATTCTAGCAGGTTGTAATATACACCAATCGAATCCTCATACCTATAACTAGGTGTAGACACCCAATTAGGGCTATTCTAGTCTCAGGGAGCAAGAAAAGGCTTGAAAAAAGTGCACTCATTGCCAACGTCATGTGGCCCTCACTTGCCACTATCGTGGCCTCACTTGGCATCATTGGCCTCACTTGGCAACTCATTGGCACTCATGGGCACTCACTTGGCCCTCATTGGCACTCACCCTGGCACTTCATCTAATACTCATAAACACTAAATAGAACACCCTAGTACTTCTTACGGTGGTTGGAACCATCAAAGCCATCAAGTTAGCGTGGGTCAAAATAGACCCATGGTATATGGCAAGCGGCGGATTCGAAACAACAAGATTAAGACATCAAAAAAGTGCTAAGTCCCTAAAGGAAGGACAAGAAAAATTACCGTGGGTCAAATGAACCCCATGGACGACAAAGGTTGGCAGTGTGTTTGTACGGGAGTATAAGTGTAAATGTAAATGTTGTCTATGGGTAAATGAAGTGTCATAGTGAATGTGGTATAAGTGTCATAGTGAAGTGTGTATAAATGTAAGTGTGTGTGTGATGTGTGTGGTGGTGTGTGGTATAGTGTTGTGGTGTGTGTTTGTGGCTAGGGGTAAGTTTGTGCAGTTCCGGTACATCCCTAGTCCATACATGCGTACAAGTTACGGACGAAAATGTACGGGGGACGTACGACTTGGGCAAAAAAATTGCTGGGCAAAAAATGACCATGTATCTGGCAAGTCAAGACCGAAATATATGGTCAAACAGTTTAAAGACCACAAAAAAGGGCTAAGCCTAAAGTAAGACAAAAATATACCGTGGGTCAAAATTGACCCATGGAATAACAAAAAATTACGTGGGTCAAAAATGGACCATGGTAATCACAAGCTTGGGAGCAAAGGGGAAGGACAAAAAGGTTAAGACATCACAAAAAGGCTAAGCCTCTAAATGAAGATCAAAACTAACTGGGCAGAAAATGACCCATGTCCGAAAAAAATTAGGACGTGAGGCCGCAAAATAGGGGCAATACGTACAACGGTTTCTAACGCAACCGTTTGCGCAACCCTTCTTCGAAGGTTGCAAAAATTAGTGTTGCCGAAAAAAATAGGTCTGCCAAAAAATTAGGGATGGTTCTCAAAAAAATAGGTTTCTCAAAAAATTTGTTCTCAAAAAATTCTGTTTGCGCAAAAT
Organism: Trachelipus rathkii; assembly: GCA_015478945.1. NCBI lineage: Eukaryota > Metazoa > Arthropoda > Malacostraca > Isopoda > Trachelipodidae > Trachelipus > Trachelipus rathkii. The sequence goes on along the minus strand of JABUQX010034032.1, from coordinate 1,408 downwards.
TAGGATCTCAGGAAAATCCGGTTATCCTCTCTCAACCCTCAAAAATCCGGGTTCTCAAAAAAAGGTCAAGGTCCCAAAAAATTCAAGGCAGGTTAAAATACCCCAGAAACAACGTGCGGCTCAGAAAAAGTCAAGTGCAGTAAAAATTGGGTTATCATTTTTTACCCCAACTGGACCTCCAAATTGGCAGTAAAATTCGGAGGTAAAAAAAAATTTTGCTCCAAAATCGCCCTCCTTATACTATAATAAAATTAGCATCCACGTGTGCCGCAATAGTAGAAAAAGCCGAATACGGAATACCCGAACATCATCTCGGCTATACAAAGTATCCGGATACTACATCAATATTTCTAGCCTGTCCTCATCTTGCTACTAACTTACATCTCATTTATCTTAAGTATATCATATTCCCCAACACTCTATAATATTCTCATTGACTCCTACCGACTCTAGCCTATCTACACTATATCTAACTCGCTAAATACTCATCATCTATATGGTATTTTCTTGCGATAATCTTTGTAGCAGATATATATAGTAATTGGAGGTGCGAATTCCAACATATTCTCGAATTGCTGTATCACATCCCAGTTTTCGTGCAATCATGTAAACGCTATTTTTGACATATTCCCTAGTAATGTACAAAAAATTCAATGTGTCCGCACTACCGTATGCTGTATAGAACGTTATCTTCCGCAATATATCATACCAGTAGCAGCACATGATTTATTTATGCAGGAATAAATCGAAATAAATCGGAGAAAGCATGTAATATAGTAACTTATTAGTTTCAGTCATACAATGTAGAAGATGCACAATGACCTAGATGATATGTCTATCATCCATCATGAGAAATACAATCGCAGATAATATATGATGGTCCATCATTGATTCACCAGGATAAATTACTGTAACTTCTTATGATATGATGAGATTGTGTTTTACGAAGTTGTGCCTGAGCTGTTGGCTTCGTAAGAATGTGCAATGAAAAAAATGAATACTACTGAACCATGTCACAAAAGTAAAATTCTTATATCGTAATCGACGAAGCAAGAGCGCAGGAGGCTTACTAATCCAGTCATGATGCTAACCTTGTGTAATTGCTTGAAGTTAGAGATCTACTACTCGCTAGGAACTCCCAGCATTACATGCAAGATATATGATTGAGGCCCGCACTGTTATTACACTCAGAGCAGTTAAATGTGTGTTTGATTACCACAACGGCCAACATGTATGCTTTCAGGAGGGGAGGGGATATCCTAAGATTAGGGTTACTCAGGTTATGGATGAAGAGATGAGTATGAAAAATCAAGACAGTTGAGAGGCTACCTTAATACACGTACTAATGGATGGATTATAACACATTAAATTTGACCCACACCTACAATGACTCTTACAATCTATCATA
>JABUQX010034031.1:20000-25000 GCA_015478945.1 Trachelipus rathkii | reverse complement strand
TATATTATTATTTATTCATATCACCTTTCTCGCATGGCTGCAATGCGGCGTGAGGTAAATTTAAAAACCATCACCCACCATCATGAAAAGAAAATAACACGGCCATAGGTGTTTCAGCCTCTTGCCTATCTGGCGAATACAATTTTGAAAATTCCTGGCCATGACCGAATTACTCCGAAATATTGCAGTCCATTGACTTATAATTCAATATTAAAAATGTCAAAAGAGATGTGGCCGAAAAATAAAGCTCCCCAAACAACGTAATTTCTATAATAAAAAATAAATTAATGTAAATTCTTATTTGTAAATAAAAATTTCTTTAAAGTAATTACTTTAGCTACGGGCCAAAGAGTTTCACCTCTTCTGGAAATACAGTTCTAATCTCGAGACACTTTCCAACAACTTCTCAATTCTCACTCTACTATATATATAAATATATACTTATATATATATATATTATAAATATAATATATATATATATATATAATTATTATATATATATATATATATATAACCATATACTATATATAATATATATATATATATATATATATATATATATATATTATTAATACTAATACTATATATATATATAATATATACATATATATATACTATATATATATATATATATATATATATATAATAATATATATATATATATTATATATATAATATATATTTAATAATATAGCTAGTATCTTCCCTTCTAGTTTTTACTGCAACCTAACTCGACGCCCTGTCGTTTGAATTCAAATATATAATATATATTAATATATATTAAATATATATAATATATATAATAATATATATATATATATATTTTAATATTATTATAATATATATATATATACTATATAATATTATATATATATATATATACTCTCTTTCGTATCTTTCAATATCAAAAAAATACATATGAGCCCTTCCGTATAAAATTATAAATTCGGTTAAGTTCTGAACGCTGTTCAGCTTTGCAATGTCTGTTAAGCTTCGTTTACCTCACCCACGTTTGAGTTGCCGGGCTGGTCACCAGAGGACATCGAGTCCAGATGCTCCGAAATTTCTATATTTGTATTTGTATTTAATATTTAATTAAAAATGTCAAAGAAATGTGCCCGAAGGTTTCATGTCCCATGAAAACATTGAAATCATATGTCGCTATTGGGTTTTACCAGAAATATCAAAAATTCTTATAGTTCTTTTAAGTAATACAACACCTCAAGATGTTTTTTACTCTTCTGGACATACAGTTCTAAATCTCAAGCCACTTCCAACAATATATTTACCTACCAAAAACACGACCGATAATCATATTGTATATATAATATATATATATTATATTATTATATATATATATATTATATATAATATATATATATATATATATATATATATATATATATAGTATATATATAATATTAATATATATATATATAAAATATATATATTCAATAGCCGGCAACCCTCGATGTGAGTTAATTGCCGATATTTAATGTAATCACTTGGAAATAATCGAATTATATTTTATGTATTTTAGGCCTGACTTTTGCTTAGGGAATAATTGGATGATTTTTCTTATGTTATTGTATTTATATGGTTAGAGTTATGTATAGATTATATGTTTTTTTGGTTGTGTTGTGTTTGTTTAGTGAATTGTGTTATGTTATATATATATAATATATATATTTGCATGGCGTACGACTGTAAATATATATATTATAATATATATAATATATAATATAAATATATATATATATATATATATATAATATAATATATTATATAGTATTATAATTATCATTTGGATATTATATTCATTGGAACCAGTCCTAAAAATTATATAATATATATATTATATATATATATATATATAATATTAAATTATATATATATATATATATATGTTGGATATATAATATATATTATAATATATATGATTAATATTATATATTAATATATATTTATATATTAGATATAAAAATAATATATATATATATAATATATATATTAAATATAATATATATATATATAAATAATTAAAATTAATATAAATATTATATATATATATTATATATATATATAAAAATATATATAATATACTATATATATTATATATATAATTATTTCGTATCTTCAATACTAAAAATACATATAGAGCTCCATTTCGTATAAAAATATAAATTGAGATAAAGGCCGCTTCAGCACGGTCAGTTACGTTTCGGTCATTCTGACCATACCCGTGCTGAAGCGACGTGAGACCGAGATTCGAGTTCCAGTCCGGTCCAAATAAATCCGAAGAATGGGGGAAACTAAGAGAGTGGGGGAAAAATAGGGGTATAAACTCCTCTTTCCTCATAACGCGACAAAATCATAACCTCGGGGCGGAAAGGGCGTAAAGAAAACCAACGCGCGAAACCGAGTCATCCCTACCAAAATGGATCGGTGCGAAGGTCTTGCGGCACAAAGCGGATCAAAGCGGTCGACGCGCGAAAGCAGGTGTGTGTGTCGCGAGAGAGAGCAAAGTCGGGGTAGGGGCAATGATGATGTAGTCATGGTAACAACCAAGGGTGGTAGGTTAAATGGCAAAACTGGAGCAGTAGCGATAGCGGGTGGGGTCAAGAGATGGAGAAAGGGTGGGAGGGGTAAGTGTAGGTGTTGATGCTGTGTGTGATGTTGTATGTGTATGTGTGTAATGAACAACTCGTGTAATGTTGATGACTGCGTCATCAACATACACTCGAATGTGTGCACCTACGGTGCACACATATGTAAATATATACATAAAGGGGGGTGGGAAAAAGGGGGAAGGGCAATAATAATAATAATATATTATATATATATATATATATATATATATCTATTATATATATAATACATTTATATATACTATATATTTAATAAAATAAATAAAACTCATATACGTACATACAATATATACAATCACGTGTACGCGCGCTTATGCGCGCGTAACATTCATGTGTACGGTCTAACATGGCGTATTCATGTACGTCCCACTTTCTCTCTAGTTACTGCGATACTTACTGATGATATTAATAAAAATAACAATAATAAAAAATAATAATAATAATAATAATAATAATAATAATAAAATAATAATATAACCCGAATTAATAATAATAATAATAATAATAATAATTAATAATAATAAAAATAATAATAATAATAATAATAATAATAATAATAATAATAATAATAATAATAATAATAATAATAATAATAATAATTAATAATTAATAAATAATAATAATAATAATAATAATAATAATAATAATAATAATGTAGTACTTAATCATAATGAAAACATAATAATAATAATAATAATAATAATAATAATAATAATAATAATATTAATAATAATTAAATAATAATAATAATAATAATAATATTATTATTTATTATTATTATTATTAATTAATTATTATTATTATTATTATTATTATTATTATTATTTTATTATTATTATTATAATATTAATAATATTATTATTATTATTATTATTATTATTATTATTATTATTATTATTATTATTATTATTATTATTATTATTATTATTATTATTTTTATTATTATTTACTTTATTTTTTATTTTAATTTTTTAGTGTTTGTGATCATATTGATCTACCTTCAATACATAATATAGGTACAGATAACACAAAAAATGTTTATAAGAAAATAACTTCTTTAGTTTAATTTATTTTATTTTTCTCACTTTTAAAAATGCGTTTAAGATATTTTATTATTTAACACCAAAACGCAAAATATTTTATAATATATTCTATCATAATTTAATTTTAATTTCATTAATTTCGATAGGAAGAGACGGTTAGGGTAAATTTTAATGCAAAAACACTCTTTAAAATTTGAATATGAAAATAAATAAGTATTTAAAATCGATTACGCTTTTTAATCAATTTCTAAAAGAAAGTGTTTTGTGTTAATTAGATGAGTCACATCGAGTCATTTTCAATCAATTTTATTACTATAATATATATATATATAATATATATATAATATATATGATATATATATATTTATATAATATATATATATATATATATATATATAATATATATATAATATATATTATATATATAATATATATATATATAATATACTATATATATATATATATAATATATTAGTACAGGTAACATCCGCATACGCATCCGCATCCGCGGAGGCAATCCGCACTTATTTAAAAACTTCTCCATTCCGCCTTTGCCCGGATGTGGCGCGGATTGTCGATATATAAAGAATTTTATATAAAAATTACTAAGATGAATCTGAATTGAAAATGAAAATGAGTTGAAGGCAATTCAAAAACGACTTGATATTTCCACATCTTAAATGTTATCAAAAACATTCCAACTCGCTGGAATAGTACCCTTCATATGATGGAAAGTATTGCTCAAAGAACCTTTTGCTTTGTACGCCAGTTCGTAGTCCAAAGTTAAATTCTAATTAAAAATGACATCATATCACACTTCATTAAGCTAGCCACTAATAATTAAATTATCAAAAAAAAAAAAAAATCTTCTGTCTCCGATGTAATACATTAATCTCAACGCTAAGGAAGCATTTGAACCATCTTCAAATGAAAATGATGGCGGTTTAAAATAAATACAAGAGTAATTTAACTTGAGCTAGAAAAAACGCCTTGGTCTGGAAAAAAGACCAACGATTGCAACTTACTTAGATTCCCATTATAAAGGCAAGTTTTTTTTATAACACAATATTAAAACAATTAAATCATCACTTTGTGTTGCAGTTGAAAACTTCAATCCGAACAGGTCTATTAATCTCAGATAAAGGAAAAAAACGAAATTTACAGAACCAACACCTTCTACAAGTAAATCAATAGCAGATTCACTAGAAGAATTTCTACAGCCAGAAGTGATGAAGAAACACACGCATTGCTAAAAGAGTAGGTGCAAAATGATTTGAAAACATCACCAAAGAAAAAACGACTAGATTAC
>JABUQX010034031.1:0-15000 GCA_015478945.1 Trachelipus rathkii | reverse complement strand
AAATGACCACAGTAAAGCATTTTAAACAGTAAATCAATGGGTGTCGAAAAGGTTTATGTCAAAGTATTTCTTATCAAACATTTTTATATTCATGTTACGAACATTTCTAAAGAACATGAAAGTATAACGACATACGTTATTTTCATTCTTCTCTGTCCCAGTACAGACACCTCTATATAACTTGTGCTATTATTCCCTCCACATTGAAAGGAGACTTAATATTTGTTACTGTTATAAGCAAACTATTTCTTTAGGCCAAAACAGAAAAAGAAATGGCTCCTAGAAAACTCACAGAAGAAGAAATGAAAAAGATTCGTGAAAATTGTCAATTAACTATATCAAGAATTAAAAGAAGAGGTAATGATTAATAATACATTTTTTTGAATGAAGTAGATTGCTACAGAATTATAGCTTTAAAAAAATATAACCAAATTTCTTGGATAAAAGAGAATGCATGAAAGTAATTCAGATGAGAACTCACGAATGAAGAAGAGAAATAGTTAGAATGTATGTAGCTAGAGAGAGGGAGGAAGGGAGGAGGAGAGTGATAATTAAACAAAATAATCCTCATAATATATCTACATTATATATAATCCTGGATGGGTAATATGTTCTATTAAAACTAACCCCTATGGACATTAAGCACGAAGAAATTAAATTCTTGAGATGGAAGGAAAAAAGATGGTAAATACAAAATATTCTCCTAAATATAGGAGAAAACAAGGGGAACAAGAATAGATAAAACCTAAAATTATGATGTGAAAGAAAAAACTAGTGAAGCAGGGAACAATATACGAAAGAGAAAGAAAAGCCATAATGGAGATATACAATACTATTAGAAAAGGAAACTGAAAAAATGGCGAGAGTAAAAAATGCCAAAAAAACTTTTAAGCGGAAGGAAAATGAAGTTTAATCGAAGAGTAGTTTGAATAAAAGAGACCGTGAGAACAGAGTAATAAGTCAAAAGAAAAGAAGGGGTATATTGTAAAGCCCGTCTAGTGCTAGGATCATGGAAAATGACAAGAAGTTGGCTTGTGAATCTCCACTTTATACTGAGGATAAACATTCTACTGCACAATATTAAATGAATGATTGCAGGATAAATACTTTAGATGTTAAAACTGCTTATCTTCAAGGAAAACACTTTAAAAGAATGTATATTTAGTACCACCAGAAGAAGCAAATACGGAAAAAATTTGGAAACTCCGGAAGTCAGTATATGTTAATAGTTTTGATAAAGATATTATTAGTTTTGACAGTATGATGAAAATAATGCTACAGGAGGGAGAAAATAAAGTAGAAAAAACATTTTTTTTTGAGGAAAAAAAGTAAACATAGATTATGGATTCTTAATGACATGATTTATGAGGTGAAGAGATGTTTCATGAAAATAATTGGAAAAAGAGGATTAATCAAAGATTAGAAGGTCGTAGTATAATAGAGAGATTTTCAATATGTACGATTCATATAAGCGAAACATTGAGAATATAGTATGGATCAGAACTAAATAGTAACAAGAGAAATTAGAGAAAATCGACATGGAAAAGAAGAATTTGGAATAGAAGTTGATATAAGGAAGAACAGACTCTTATCTTTCGTATTAGAAAAATTATGACATACACAGCAACATAGCCTGAGTTTGAGTTTTCTGTATACTAGTTAGAAAATATGCAAGTCGAATGTTAAATGAAGGAAATATTAAGTAGTGGAAAACAAAAAGGATATAAAAATAGTTTGTAATAGAGAAATTAAAAAATGGAAAATTAAGTTCTAGAAGTCTTTATCAGTGACGCATCTTTTGGAATATATGAAGGTAAAACTCAATTATTACTGTGATATTAAGACAGACTAGTAATGGTAAGAAAAACACAATTGGTGGAAAAGTCAAATTAGCAAGAGTTGTAGATCCACCTTAGCTGGTTGAAACTATCGAGTATGGCTAGAAGCATTAGAATGGGCTGAGTATATAAAATTCTTATGGGAAGAATTAAATGTGATCGAGAGTTAAGTAATCGAAGGAATCGTTAAAACAATTGCAAATCCCTTGTGATAAATTCGTCGGAATCGAGTTAAAAAGAATGTTAAGAATACATATGTTTGATATCAATCAAATGAGAGGGATGGCTTAGTTAATAACATAGAACGATAAGCAACAGAGACCAAGTTCTGACAAGTCACAAAACAGGAAGATTAAAGCTTGATGGAAACTACTCTAATCAAGAATAAATATTGGGGTTTATAGAGGAGTAAAAAAAAAGATTAGATAACTTATTTTCATGTTGGAGAACCGTATTTAACTACGGGAGTAAGATCTGCAGCCAAATTATTTAGAAAAGACTTTTCTACAAGAAAACGTCGCGGTTTGATTTTTATATTTTTGTTTAGTTTCTTTCAATGTTTTTTTAAAGTTTTGATATTTCCTATTTCAGTTAATATATGCAAAAATAATTTATTTTGGGATGGACTTTTTAAGAATGTAAATATGAGAAAGATCAATTTATACGAATGAGAAGGATAATAATAATAATAAATAGTAGTAAAAAAAAAGTTTGACAAGAACTGATTATGCGTAAAGGAAAAAAGATAAAATACTTTTTTAGTCTTTATAATATAGAAAGAAGAAGTGGTATTAGGGCCCTTCACCAATCTAATGACTTTGACATTATATAAAAGACTTTTTGTATAGACATAGTTTTAATAGTGGTAATACTCTGTTGTTAATCGTCAAATGATTCAGAATCTTTTGCAAAATGTAAGTTATTTATTATTATTCATATATTTAGATGTTTTTTGTTTTTATAATATATAATATATATATATATATAATATATATATATAATATAGGATAAAAAATTTAAGCATATTAGATGATATATATTATATATATATATATATACTATATATTATACTATATTATAATATATTATATTATATATATATTTATTATAATAATATATCTACTATTTACATTTTCTTTCTTTTTCTTCACCTTCCTCTTTCCCCAGATTGGGGTAAAGTGTGACAAGGCATCGGAAAAGAAAAGCAGTCTAGGAGAACATGACAACGTCGAAAAGAAAGCCCTTACCGCCCCCTCTGTACATTAATTAGTGAGAGTCTCACAGAACAGAAAACCACCCTAGAAGCATCATGGACCGCGACGCCTCACTATTAAAATTGTCCCAATAAGGGTTCATCCCTAGCAGGTGGGCCACAACCATCCCCCATACAAAACCACGCCATCCTCTCCTTATTATGCACTTTATTCTCGCCTCTGCCAACTCACAATCTCTCCCTTCAGACATTCGTTCACCGACTCACCACTTTCTCTCGGTCTCCCAGCCGGTCTCCAACACACTCACCACTACATACGCTTAACCACCGACTATCATTATCCTTTCCACGATGACCAAACCATCTCAAAATACTTTCATTTATTCTATCATTACCCTTCTTCACACCACAAACTCTCTAATATTCATTCCTATTTATTAATTCTTTTCACACTTAATGCCCCTAAGATTGTTCCATCTGAACACATTGACTTTAGATCTATACTTCTTATTCCAGACCATGTCTCACTACCATACATACAAGAGAACAACATCATCATGTAAGACCTAGAGCAATCAAGCTTAAGTCCCTATTACTATTCACCAACGATTTCATTGCACAGCACCTTCTGCACTATAGATGAAAGTACACGGCATACTCGAGTGTTGAATTACCTCCATTTTTAATGGTGCACTTTCTCTTTTGCGTTCATATTCTTTACACACTCATTCTCAACACACCTTTTTTCATATATATACCATATCTATCACTGATTAAGTATTAATATTTCTTAACAACCTTACAGACATCCCTACACTATATCCTGTGCGGGAGAGAAAGGAAATTGCCCACACCGTATGGTCCGCGTGTCGTAAAGTCGACTAAGGGCCGGTGGTAGTTGTTTGGTGAACACCCACCTATCTCTTGCTAGGAAGGCTGATGCATGCCTCGAGAATGGTTCGTGTCGTAAACGACCTTCTAATTTCGGCGAAATTGTATGAATCGTGTATATGGAATGTCAGAAGAATAATGTTGAGGAGAAGGGAGAGAGGTGATGTGGATGTATTTAGAAAGGCAATTTGATTTGCTCGTGTGACTGAAGAGAAGATGAGAAGAAAGGAATTGAGTGGATTGCTGTGGTGTGGAAATGTGGTGCTGCTCGGTGCTGAGAAATAGTAGGGAGATAAGAAGTTGCAATTTTGATGGGTGACCTTGGTAATAAGCTATGGTAGACTTTGTGTGTGTGAGATCCTAGAATTCTAATGGTTAATTTAAAGTTTGAAAAGTCAAGGCTATGTGTGTTGTGACGAATGGTCATCGAGGGAAACGTGAAGGAAGAATACGATTTTTTTGGGGATAATCTGAATAATGCTCTGGATGGGTGAGTAGAGCTTAAGATTATGTGTTGGGACTGAATGCGTGATACGTGATCAAAGGTATGTACTATAACAGGCGGTTTGGGTGGCGAGAAATGGAATGAGAAGTATGATTCTTAAGAGAGATGTCATTGTGTAAAGTAATACTTTCTTTAAAACAAGAGTATCCATAAGCATACTAGATTTGGCATAGGTAGAGATGGTATCAAGTGAAAGTAAATGATTGATTTGTGTTGGAAGACAGAGACGTTGAAGATGTGTTGGATGTTAAATTCAGTAGGGTTTAGGAATGGGATTATCGGATATTATGTTTTTCTATGTAAATTAAGTTCAGTGGGGCTTGTATGGAGAGAAGGTATACGAAAGAAAGTACGGTAAAATTAAGAGTAAAAGTATAGCAAACAATAAGGATAGATCGTAAGGAGCGCTCAGCTAGTAAATCGTTGAATGTGAACAAGTTGATACTGAACAAATCTGGGGGCAATGAAGGCAAGCAATTTTAGTAGTGCAAAGGAATGTGTGGATTGCTAAAGTAGGAAGTTTAACGGAATGCTAACAGCGAAATGTGTGGAGATGAAGAGTGATGAAGCGTACAGGTAAAAAAGGAAGCGTGTTGATGTACTAAAAGCAAATGATGAGTTTCAAAAGAAAGTTGGAAGTATATTAGGAGAAAAAAAATACTAAGGTGACTTCAAAGTTAATTGAAAGTTGCTAGCCCCATTGATAACTCCTAAGCAACCTCGGGAAGAAACGCCACTTCCATCGTAGTAACAACGCATCAACTCTTCAAATTCTAATATACTTCAATGTAAGTTCGGTTTTGAGACTCCCTTACCCTTTAAATTCCTCCCCTCAACTCATCATGAACACTCTCTTTACACCCCCCCCCCCCCCCCAAAAACCCCCCCCCCCCCCCCCCCCCCCCCCCCCCCCCCCCCCTCCCCGCCCCCCCCTTCATCAACATTATAATTCTTACTGCTGCGCGCCCGACCACTCTGTTCGTTCAATCCTGTGCGAGCTGATCTACTCAAGCATTCTGCGGTGCGGACCAAACTGCCATAAGATACAGTGGTCGAAGCCTTTCTCAGTGCATTTAATCGTGCGCCACCTAGCTCCACCTTGACAACGACCGGACATCATTTCAGGAGCGAGGGTGGAGAGGAGGAAAGCGGAGTGTGTCGCCGCATTGTCACGGGGCGGGGTGAATCCGGTGGCGCTGGTGCAGGGAGGCTGCTAGCCTCACCGACGAATCTTGAGCAGCCTCCGGGAAGAACGACACTCATGTATGACAACGTATACTACCTCTTCAACAGTCTATATTCTTCAATATTGAAAGTGGTTATGAGACTCCTCACTTCTAACCACCTTCACTACGAACAGCTGATGAAACAAAGGTAAATGAAACATTTGAGTGAGGCTATGATCATTTGATGCGACATACAAGGCGAGAATAGGAAATCTGTTTGGAAGAAAGGCAACGTAGACGAAAAGGTAAGAATGAGAATAAGGGATCTGCTTGATAATGAATAGGGATGTGCTTTCGTAACACTGATGAAATGGATTGAGGGGAGTGTGGAAAGAACACTCTAAATCTGCCACTATTAACAGTAATGGAGGTGTTAGAATGTGTGGGTTTGTAGTACAAGAGAATATGTATTTTGGTCGAGAGTATATTAAGAGAAGTAATGGTAAGAGTGAGAAAGTTAAGATAATAAGGTAATAAGGATAAATGAGACATACTGGTGAAAGACAAGAGCGGAGCCGAGATGGTGATTAATTGGAGTTGGAAGTTGTGTAATAAAGCGTTATGGAGGAGATTATTCAAGGGATTTTATAGAGAGCCAGGTAAATAGACCCTTATATAAGGTAGAGAAAGGGAATGTAGAAAATTATAGGGGAATAAGTTAGTGTTTTAGGGAGGATATATGCTTGGCATTTTTGGTCGAAAGAGTGCGCTCGAGTACTGAAGACTATTGGTGAGAAAGGGCGTTTTAGGAGTGATTAAGAGATGTGTGATCAAATCTTTGAAACAAAATTTCCTGAGAAATGAGGAGAAGAAATAAATTTATTTAGTTTTATGGACTTGCAAACAGGCGTATATAGAGTTAATAGGGAAGCTTTATGGCAGGTATTAGGAATATATGGTGTGTGTAGGCTTACGAATGAACATCAAAAGTATGTTGACGATAGTGAAGCGCTGCTAGTAAGATAAATGTGTCAATTTGATTGTTCTAGGAATTAAACGGAGTAGACAGTGTTGTGTTATTGATCACCATTGTTATTCATTTGATTTATGAGATGGGTATGAAGAAATTCGGAGGGGATGCAAGATAATGGTTGTTAAATGATGGAGAATGGAGATGATTGGAGTTTGCGTTACATAATATATGCGGATGGATTGTACTGTGTGTGCTCTGAAGAGAGTTTGAGAGAGATGGTAGAGAGATTTGGTAGGTGTATAAGGAGGGTTTGAAAGTAAACGTTATGGTAGTGAGTTTTGTGAGTGAAGACATTCCTCAGTGTGTAGTTAGGTTAGATGGTGCAGCTGGAAAAAGTGTCTAGTTTAAATATTAGGTTATGTTGATAGAATGAACGGATGAATGCAGAGTGAGTAGGAAATTGTGATATATATATTTATTATATATTATGTATATATAATATTATATATAATAATATATATATAGTTATTTATATATATATATATATTACGTATTATATATATATATATATTATATATATATATATATATTATATATATAATATATTAATATATATTAATATATATATATATATATATGTATATAATATATATATATATATATTATATATATTATATAGATTATATAATAGATATTATATATATAGTATAATATATATATATAATATATATTATACTAATATAATATATATATATAATAATTATATTATTATATAATATATACTATATAAATATATTATATATATATATATATATATATATATAAACATGAAAAAAGAAGATTCACCCTTACCTTTCAATTTTTCCCGGACTCTTTAACATAAGACTTAAAGTAGGGCGCAACTGCATTTGAAACATAAGAATGAAGAGTTTCATAAGGTGATCCATCACTTAACTGTATGCTTCTAATTTGCGATGATATAGACTTATCGGCTTCAACCACAACTCCTCTTTTGATGCACAGAACACTGAGAGAATATAAAAATAATCAACGATATTTAAAATTACACAACTCTCATCATCCAAAAATTAGATAAGATCTCATTACAGCTAAACATATTTTTGTTTTCAATTACTAAGGTATAGTAACAACATGATTCGCAACTTTGGAATTTGAATCTGAATCAATTTTATGCACTAAATCTATTGCATAAATACTTTGCGAAATTAATAAAATGGAAAACAGTTAAAAGCTATTTTCATATTCTAATACCTTAAGCTCTTTATTGTATTTCAAATTATGCGAACCTAAAAATTTAAATTTCACAATTTTTTCTTAGTTTTAAATTTAATTTTTCAAATTTTAAACAAATACTATATATATATATATATATATATATATATATATATATATATATCTATATATATATATATATATATATATATACTATATAATATTATATATTATATTATATAATATATATACTATATATATAGTATATATATATATATATGTGTGTGTGTGTGTGATGTTGACATTTTGAGTATCTATCAGTCCTCACATATAATTACGTTTTTTATATCTAATACACTTTGGTTTTCGGGCAGGAGGCTGCAAGCCTCACTGATGACTCCTAAGCAGCCTCAGGAAGAAACCCACATTCATCGTCGAGACACGCTTCACTCTCATTTCAACAATCTATAATATTCTTCAATTGAAGGGGGTTATTCAAGACCAGAACACCTTCAAATTGGTGACCACTGAAGTGACCATGAACACCAATCAAATGTGATTCCTTCTGACTGGCGCCCTCTGTTCTGTCATCATGTGCCGCCTGTACCGTACTCAAGCTTTGCAGTGCACCAACTGCCAGTAAGAGTTACCAGAGTGTCGAAAGCCTTCTCAGTGACTAATGTGCGCACACTAGCTCACACCTGACAGCTGACCGACATCCCATTCAGGGACCGGAAGATGGAGGTGTCCGCGGCATGTCACGGGCTGGAAGTCCTGCTGGGTCTGGGGCAGAGGTCACCTCACTGACTGACTCCTAGCAGCCGAAGAAACGCCACTTCTTCGTGACTAACAGGCTCACTCTCTTTCAAATTCTATTAAATATCTTAATTGAAAGCTTGTTTTGAGATTACCTTACACTGTCAACCACCTATAATTTTCAATATCTAAGTCTATATAGAAAAAAATAAATAAATTTCTATCTTAAAAACGTTTTTAATTATTCAATATAATAGATGTACCATACCAGAAAATAGGCCCGGATACGGCATACTCTATCTTTTTAGGTGCGAACACGAACTTAAACTCATTTTGTATACATAGCATCAAAATCCACAGCAATTCGTTTGCCATTTTCGGAAATTGTTAAAAATTTCACTTTCCCTTGTACATTTTCAAATTTGGATGAGTTTCCCGCAAAATTTGGAGGAGATCCCAACTATATTTCAAGGGAATTGTGAATTAAAATAGTTTTGTATCTTTAAGAATAATAAAACATATAATATTAATATTTTTTATTAGTTTATTCAAAATAAATATTAACAGTTTCATTTTCCAGTAAGTTATAACAAAGTTTAGCTAACAAAGCTTTTATGTTTTAACATGATTACAAATTTACAAGAAAGATTCTGTAACTAGAGAGATAGAAAGAGAAAATAATGAAAGAAAAGACCTCAATTAATCAGCTGAAAAGACCAAATAAAAAAACGCTATACTCAAACCATGACATAAATAAATATCTCCTATTAATAAGTAAGTATCATTCAATATCAAATTCAAATTCTTTCCAAATTGTGCTGACAAGAAACATTAAGCTATTAACTAGTATCGTCGACGAGCTGTTCCTTTTGGGTTTTATATTCCACCTACACAAAAATACGATATTGCTCGAACTGATAGGGACGGTCTGACAATTATTGCTGCACAGCACTGATATAATGGAAAACCGTGGCCATTTTCAATCCAGCACATGAGAGATTATCTTCGTTGCAGGCATCTCCATGTCTTTCGTACAGAACTCATCTCCTCTTTCACAGATTGCAAATTTGATTTATCTTATGCTCCCTTGAGACTGCTCTTCAGTTTTTGTCATGTCATCTCCTTTGGTTGATTTAACGTTGAAGTAATGAGATGATGTCAATGCAATTCGGCCCATGAATTTCAAAATTCTACTATCCAAATCCTCTCATGTTCATAGGTATTTGCTGAACCAACATTGTACCACTAAATTAGTGCTGTTGCAGGGGTATGCTATAAGCGCTTCACTTCTGTGAATCTTTTTTTTTTTTTTTTGTCACGCGACAAGCTCCTCGGTTATGCTATTTAAATGGAATTTCTAGAAGTGGTTCACCGTCGGAGATCCAATTCTTGTGGGGTTTCAGTGCTTAATGATTTCGTTTTAGAACCTTTTATTCTTTTTATTTTCTATTTTTTTTTTTTTTTTTACAGTGTCACCACCGCTCACGGGCAAAGACCTATTCAAGGAGGGGTGTTGAAGCACTCAAAATTACAATATAAGCAGCATGAGCTATAGAACACGGCATTAAAGTGGGAGATTAAATCTGAGAGGAAACACAGAAGATGGACAAGAATTCCACACAACAGAACAGAGTGGCAGGAAAGAAGGAAGCACCAGGGACTAGTTTGAGTTACTAATAATCATACACCAAACTACATGTCCGACACAGCACCTCTATGTCGCATACCGAGGCGCGTAAAGGTGGTGTTACGCGAGTGGAAAGTTCCATCGAGCACTTACCGCTACGTACCTATAGAAAAAGAATAAAGCACCAACATCGTGCGCAAAGGATAGAGAGTCAAGTAACTAAGAAAGTACAGGACAGCTTCATAAGCCATTTGGTTTTGCTTCGACCCTATTCAAAAAGCGGGTGAAACCAGAACCCCGCCCCCCACAGATATGAGAGCAATATACAAAAAAGGCTGGATGAGACCCTTGCAGTTAGAACATAGAAGGTGAGAAGCTGGAAAAAGTCTCTCTAGTACTAAACAACTCCAACTTTCGTTTTCTTTGATGCGCCATCTGCAACCGTTGTCGATGTGAGGTTCCAAGACATTTTTAGTTTATTATGTTAAGGCAAGATGTTTATATTGTCAACAGGAACGAGAGAACGTCAAAAGAGATAGGAAAGTTGGAGGTGTTTTAGGGATATGCTTAGAATTGCTTTTTAAAAAATTAAACTTTCACAAGTGAGACACCCACCCGGAAATTCCAGATCAGCAAGAATAGAAGAAAGATTAAGACGTGAGGCAATCTAGAGCTAAAGGGGAGCAGCGATTAAATGAGTGACGAGTAATGAACAAGAGTCGATCATCGGCATATGAAGAGGATTAGTTACATGTGCAGCGTGAGAAGATCCATTTAATAAAAAAACAGGAATACAAAAGTAGAGATAATACAAAACCCTGAGAAAACACCACTATTGACAGATAAGAAGAAGAAGTCCCCATTCACAGACAGCATATTGAGCGATTTGAAGAAAGCTAGAATAAGTAAGCAAAGAGAAGAAACCAAGGAGGACTGGAGGCAAAGACGTGTGTCATACGCCGGACATAAATGCATTGATATGCCAAGCCCAACACGGCAAGTCCTCCCATAGTTCCTAAGAGCGAAAATCAATAAATTCGAATTAAATAGAAGGCTATATCTTCCAGGTAATGAACTCCCGAAAAGCCCCGAAACCTCCGTACACTCCAGCCTCTCGTGATCCCGAGAAGTGCAATGACGCTCATCCCCAACGTTAGATGGTGTAAAGAGGTTCGATGAGCTTGAGAAGGTTTCAAAGATCTCAGATGGAATACAAGTCTTCTCGAACAAGTGTGGCTTTCACCCGATTTTTTTTCGAATTAAGGTTGGACAATGCGCCCCTTTCCCCCAAAACTGAGGGAAGTGATAGTATTGAGGAGCCATAGAGAATATAGTTGACGAGGGGGCGGGGTTACCACCAAAGCAAGGGAAGAAACCACTTTCCAAAAAATTAAAGTTTTGAGAAATGACATCGGGGCCCAACTTTTCATTAACATTCAATGATCAGGGAGCCAATCGGTGCCCAATGTAATTCACCGGTAAAACTGAGCACAATTATACGAGAAAGAGATAAAGGAAGTGAAAGAAGAGAAATTATGAGAGAGATATATATATATATTAATACGTATATAATATTAACTATTTTTAATATATATAGGACCTGTTATGTTTTACGACTCCGTCAAGTTTAGATTTTTTTTATCTTAAATTTCGTTTTTAAACTATATTCTTCTATTTAAGTATTTATTGAATTCCAATAACAGTCAATTTATTAGGTAAGGGTTGACGGACATGATATCAAAAAATATTATATGAAGGATGTACCACTTTTACGATTTAACGACTCCTTTTCAGTGTTTAAAATTTTTTTTTTTTTTAAACTAAAGGAATACTCCAAGGGTAAACTAAGCAAATAGAGTAAGGCTGTAGAGATCGGAAGGGTCTCGTCGGCCTCCGGAAGAATGGGAGGAAGAACGACAGAGGTGAATGTAAGGCACTATTGCCCTACCCACTACGTGGGCAGGCAGTCTCCGGAAACCCCGCTCTTTGGTATTATTGAGGTGTTACGTGGGCGTTCCTCCGTGGTCCCATCACGCCCCTACGAGGTTGAAGAAAAACGTCCGAATCCCCCTGCCCATTCGTTGATAACCCGCGTCGAGCTGTCGAGCCGCCACAATTAATGGTTTATATTAAATAAAATAATATATGTGATAAATTTATATTGCATATATTTTTAGTCAATGACTGTCATATATGAACGCATGATACACCCGCCTCAGAATTCACAAAAATATATTGTAGATGGTCTCTTTGACGTTAGTTAACGCTCGCCTGACTACCACTTGTTCTACAAAGTCACGTGAATACTATGCTCCCTTTACTGAAATTTAATAATTTGTAAATGTAGCGATAATAATAATACATAAGAGAGGATGAGTAGAGCCTTATAATACGCTGTGATTTTCAAGGATATATAGTAAAATGTCCCGGTAATTTTCTGACAAAGAATAAATCCGACTTTCAGATAGGATGATTTCATTGTTACCCTCAAAATTTTTTAATAAAAATAATAATGTGATTTTTATGAGTAGTAAATTATTTAAAATTTCGCATGTAACTGGTTGAATTTGCATCGTAAAAACCAAAGCATCAACCACTTGCATAAAATCAAGTTTGGGTAGTAGGGTCATTAATTAGCTAAAAGGCGGCGATAGGTGATCGCCTCCACAAGAATGAAACAAAAATAAAAACATGCAAAAAAACCTGACGGAAAATGGGATGAAAATAGGATCAATTATAGATAAAAAACATAAATACAAGATTAAAAAAAGAATTAAGATGATTAATAATTAATAGAAGTAAGAAAAACATTTGTGGTTCAATAGAGAATAAAGAATATAGAATTATATATATTAATATCCCAAAAGTAGTTAAAAGTGAGTAAGGGTGATATAAACTAATAGGCTGTACTGTGTATGTGAGGAATGAGTGTAGGTGCTAATTAACCGGGTGCCAAAAATGTAGTATATATATATATATATAATACTATAACAAAAAGAACGAAAGTAATATAAAAGGCTCAAGCTATGTACGGACATAATTTGATAATAACCAAAAGAGAAAGTGGTGAGTATACAGTAATGCCTTTAATAGTAAGTGCCGAAAAATGTGTTTTATAATAGGGTAAAGTGAAAAATATTAGAGGTATATTAAATATTGGTAAACATAGTGATATTATATGCAAGAATGGTTCCACTTTTCTGCAGTTAGTTAATTTCCTTTATAAAAATAGAGAAATGAGATAATAAATGATAGAGATAAAATGAAGGCCTGTTAAATATCAAGACTATTACAGAGTCTTCCTTCTTTGTATATTTTATTATTAATATAATATTAAGAGAATTAGTCACTTATAAACACACCTTTATTACGAATTCGTGTTTGGTGAAATATAAATTATTAAATTAGCATTTTAATGACATGAATAATAAAGAATTTAAGTAAATAATAATTATAATGTATTATATTTTTAATTAATTTATATAGAATGAAATAATTAATAATATTATAATGTATATAAAGTACTAAATAAAATCAAGTTAAATTCAAGATTGTGAAATATCTCTGAACATTAAACAAAAAGTCGTGGATTGAATAATTCCATCCAGATCATTTATGAAAGTCGATCCCAACCCTGTACTCGGAATGCATCCTGACCGAAAATTATAACAAAATCCTTATCAAACTAATGGGACTTTATAGGGAGCCGAGTTAAGCTCAATCTTAACCTATACTTGAAACTAAAATCACTTATCAATAAACGTAACGACTTTGGAAATAAAAGAATAAGTGTCGCGTCAATTAAATTTAAAATTAATATAAATAAAATAAATATATATATAGAGTATATATATATATTAATTATATAAGTATATATATAATGATATTGATACGATAAAATATTATATAAAAATGAGTATCATTATGTTGCTTTTGTTACCATTATGAAAAATAATTGGAAATAATATCGATATGAATTATTGAAAATTAGTATATATAAATATATATACTAATATATAAGTAGTTATAATATATAGTAATTATATAGTAAATATGAATACGTAGTTATAGAGAAATCATAAATATATAAAATAATGTAATACCTAGTACATTATTCGTGTCGTCATTTTATTTAAAAGTATTATAATAAAATATGAGAGTTTAAGATATCTAGTCTGTAATGTTAATAAATATATGAGTTACCCGCATGATTTCTCGAAAACTAAGATAGCTACAAGGAAAACTGATAACATAATATGGAATCAGCGTATGATATTTTGTATGGAAAATGAAAACAAAAAATTTTAAGTTGGTGTATAATTTCTTGGAGTCCCTTATTTTAGTGTGTAACGGTGCAGTAAACTGACACAAAAAAAAACAATACAGAAAAAAAGAAAGATAAAAACAAAGAAAAAAAACTAATAACCCACATATTTTAGAGTCAGGCGCATCCAATGATGCAGAAAAATAAGGGAAGTACAGGGGAAGCTGAGGAATTAGGTAAGTAGGGAGGGAAAAGGGAAAAGAAAAAAAAAGAAATAATAAATGGAGGGGAATAATCGAGAGATAGTAGGGAAAAAAAAGCGATGGAAAAGACCATGTTGTGTAGGGAAATAGACGTCCTCTGTTTTTTGATAATATAACGGCGTATTAATGAGCTAGAGAAGGAAGGTACCTGCAAAAGCAAAGTAAAGACGCAAAAAGCAAAGAGAGTCGCCCCATTGTACTTCGTCGCGCCGCGTCCTGGCGGGACACGAGCCGCGGCCGGGAGAGCACGGGAATGATGGTACTATTCTCC